>MU966671.1:0-18679 GCA_036418165.1 Cooperia oncophora
GCTTCCACCGCTAAACGCTCGAGTTTCACCGGAAAGGGAATTGTTGGCCAGTGAGGAATGATAAGAGCCACTATGATTTCGACTTTTTATCATCGAAATTCTTCCCACCGCTATGCTGTCCTATCCCAACGAATGGTGCTTTTAGAAATATGATAGGCACCAAACACTGGCAAATGTTCATTAAAATGGAGAAACATGATGAAATGGGTCGTCCTCGAAACATGGGAATTAGGCTAAGTGTTAGTGCTCAGGACAAAATCCTGTCAGTTATCGTAGTACCATGGGTTTAACCATGCGCGCAGTAGTGCGCGTCAGCCAGACTGGTATCAGAGATATCAGTAGTAAACACTTCTTATTCGAGTGGAATTGATGAGTGTTCCATCTAACATTCGCCCTTCTTTTGTGAAAAGCAGTTGGTGATAAGGATAAGGACTGCTCGTTCTGTACTCATGACCCGGCCCTCTTCATAGCAGAGAACCGGTATCGTGACATCGCAACCCATGAGCTCATGAATGAATTAGTAGAATTCTTTTTGTTTTTGAACCATGGTATTTGGAATCGTCACACTAATTGTCAATTGTAATTGTCGTGATTATGTCATCTTTTCAGATAACTCTTGTGATAGAACGAAATATTGGAATGGTTATGCCGAGTATTTATCTGCAGCAGGTCAGTACATACTTTAGCTGTTTAATTTATTATGAGTACTACTATTGGAAGAAACGATCGATGTGCTTTTCAAACAGTCTTTTACTGACAATGATCATCGTGATATGGGACAGCAGAGGTTCCGAAAGCCAACAATACTATATTCTCACAAAGAAACAGCAGCTGAGAGGCATGATTTGACCCGTATTGATAAGATCTAGCTCTTGGAAGTGGATGGTTAGCCAGAAAACCATGCTGTATTTCTTGGTCGGCGGATCGAATCCCAACACGGACGTCGAGTCTCCAATATTCAAGATAAAGCAAACATATGGGTAAAAGATAAAGAGGTGAAAAGGAAATTTTAGCAAGTTCCTATGGAACTTTGAAAAAATGATCTTTCACTGCTACACAAACTCATGCGCGGCGAAACTGTCAAGTTGGAAAGCCTCGTTCCACTGAGACCCTCCATTACCCGAGGTAGTGCTAATAAATATCATCTGGGTAAAGCAAAACTAAACTGTAGGCGCAAATTTTTCACCTTCAGAGCAATTCCTCTTTTTGAAAAGCTAAGTAAGAAGGGGCCAATACCACTGAACCGCAAAATGTTCAAGAGACTATTAGACAAATTTTTGAGTCCATGAGGCCACATATAGCTTCATATGCTAGCAAAGTTCGAGTCCATAGGGCCTTGTAATGTTTTCCTATGTTGCTCCTTGCTCGTCGTCACGCGTATACTATGTTCCTATGTCATTCGTTGATTTTTTTCTTCAATGATCACTCCTAATTGTGTTGAGTTGAGTTGAGTTTTGACGTTTTATTTTGTTTCTGTTGTTTTCGATGCCTACACACAAATATTTGTGTAATAAAGTAAGTAATTCTGAATGGAAAGGTAATTGGTTTGAAGAGGGTCAGCTAGCTGTAATCGTGGAAACACAGATTGCTTCTCGTACAAGATGGTTAAGCAAGATGTGGCATTTGGATTTAGGTTTCGTCCCGTGAGTAGTCTGACCCCTTAGTAAGAATATCACTGATGTGATTGATGTGTAAATATAATCACTTTATCCCAAAAACCACTGATGTCACGGGCACTCTGTGGTCGAGTTCTTAGCAAACTTGACAACTTTGGCCACTTATGACTCGCTTGGAAGATTCAGGTAGCATTTTTGGTTCTCATATTTCTGGCCAACATTCCGAACCATCAATAGCGGTAATTCAAAGTTCCATGTGAGTTAGAAAACATTTCCTAATTAGGGAAATATGATCGAATCAGTAAGCACAAATATGAATTTCGATATTTTTGCCGTGTGCAACCCAAAACAACAACCAAATATTTGCGGACTTTGGTACGCTCACACTATTCAACGTGTCGTGACATTTTTCTGCTAAACCCTGGTGACTGAGGAGACTAAGCAGAAACTTTCCTCCTAATGCTTTGAATTTAGATTATTGCCAGTTTCGTAGCAGCGTCCGAGAGTAATGAAATTCCCAAGCAGTATTCCCTGGTTACTTTCGACGAAAATGGTAAATGCAGTTTTTTTGTAATTCAGTTTTAATTATGAAAAGTACGCGAGCATGAGTTACCATAAACTCCCCGTTCCTGAGACGTGGTGGGAAGGGCCTCGTTTTGAATGTTGTCTAGAATGAATTCGAGCCAACTGTTATCTTGTCTTATATTGGATGAAGACATGATTACAATTATTGCAAAAGAAAATACCCGTCTTCACGCTAAAGGATACGCTGTACGCTCACTTCTGAATATCCGGATCCCTCCCGTTGTGAGGTGAACGAGTGCAAAAGTGTGCTTCTTTCGTCGCCCGAAAATGCAGCGAAAAGAGGTCGCAGGTTGGTGGTGGCGGTGTGCCTTTTCATGGACTCAAAAGTCGCACTTCATGGATCGTGTGTGGTATACGCAATGTAAATGGCAACCAGCTATCACAACCCTCCAGCTTCATTTTCGCGCACTTTCTAACTGTGGAAGTGGTGCTCTTCTACAACTGCGGGCCCATCTCCCTCGCATCATGCAAGGATTCATCTTGTAGAGGAGGGTACAGCTATCTTTAAAAGAAGTACCCGACAACGCCTACCGCGTGCCGGGATTTGGAGTACCTATGGCAGCTCGAAGTTGTTTGCTTATATTTGGAAACCAAGCAATATACATTGGTTGTCTTGAAAGGAATTCAAGATTGAAGACGTTTTTACAGTGGTATCGAACGTCATCAGCACATCTCATACGGATGTTTTCGTTGATGTTTTCAAGAATGTACTGAGCAATTTCACGAACACGGACCCACCATCAACTATGCTTATTGATGCTATCAATGAGGTAAACTTGCTGCTCGAATCTGTAATGGTTGCGAGAAGAGACAAAATGAATGAAATGAACAAATCTTTGTAAACATAAATGTCAGAGATAAATGGTAAAACTCTCGGCTTAATCGGGTTTCATCAAGGATGGCGTTGCTGTGAATGAACTTGTCCTTTCTCTCGATTTGACTAGCTACATTATAGTACTTTGACTCACACAGCTCTTGCAAAGTCACTTTACATTCTTGGATTTGACTTTCAAAGCATAGCTTCAAGAATAAGAGTGTGTATTGCTCTCGGGAGTAATACACACTCTTATTCTAGAATAGCTCTACTCATTGAGTGTCTATTTGATGGCTATTTTGGTCAGCGAAAATTTTTTAGGCATATAAGATCACGATTCAACCTCCATCAATAATCTTTGCGTTCACCAGTCATAATGCAGCTAAGGCATCGACAAGTTTTCTCAAACAACGTTTGGGTACTCAGGTAAACACTTATTATATTTGTAGATTCATGGCCGCGAGAAGTCTAACTCGAAAGAAAGACTTTCCATGGTAGTTTTTCCTCTTTAAGACAACCCAGTGCTCACTTCCGAGGACGGTTCTTTCCACTTACATAGGTGAGTTACATGGCAATGTGCCACTTTCTTCGCACAGAAGTGCACGGAAGCAGGCTGAGGGGTAATGATACTTAATCTCCATTGTTCATGAGACATAAGGCAGATAATTCGATACACGGTCTAATATGGTAGCAGGGACGCTATATTGAAAAAGCGAAATGAAACGGTCAAACAGAGGTTCTACAGTTTTGTTCTACACGATTCAGGAAGCTCGGACGAGTTTCCCATTGGCCAATAACCGCTACGGTAGATACGGCTGCATGTATGTGCTCGTGTATTCATGCAGCACGCTGCCGCCTCATCAATCCCTTCGCTACAAGCATCAGCATCAGTCAGACATTTGTGGGCGGGCCGGGTTAGCGTCCGAGTCGGTATATTACTATTATTATTATTATTATTATTATTATTATTATTAGATTGAAAGAGCGCTTCAGAGGCAGGGAAAGGCGCTACGCAGCTCCTGTTTAGGGGCACCGAATTCCGTTCTGCTAAACTTATGGAGCCTACACGTCTTGCGGATTTATCGTGCCGCTTGCATTCGAAGTCGCTTGCGCTATATTAGACAAATATAAGTGAAGTCGCAGGATGTATGCTTGTTACACGCGTCTAGGTCTATGTTAGAATGTCTATGATCGTAGCTAACTGAAGCGAATTGCGAGTTTCGAGTTTTTTTTTGTCTTGCAACCATTTCTTGCGAACAGTGGCCGTACATTAGGGAAACTCAAGCTCAGTTGTTTTTCTGAAGCCTATATCGGCACATCATCTTAATGGTCGATCAGCAGTGCTTTTTGATAAAGGCTGATTGTATATCGTCACTTCCGAGTCACGGCATCTTTCGACTAGCAGAGAATTTCCTAGCTAGTCGAAGTAAGAAACACAGATATCCCGCTCTGCTGTACCTTTGAGTGGATCGGGTCTTTGTACGAAGGCTATGTACGTGCATTACTTCTGCAACTCCTCCTTCACTGCATTGGCCACCACACGTAAGGCACGATGTAAACTCGGTGACGGTCAGGATAGCCGCACAAACACCTTTCACATAGGTAAAGAAAGACAGTCCAAGGGTACGATGTGGAGCGTATCGTGACACCCGGAAAGGATAAAATGTTAAAGACACATGGTACGCTCAAACACATTGAGGGTGTATGAGACTATCAGCCCCCCAGCTGTCGATGTGTCGTGGTCCCCCCGCCCAAACATGCCCAGGAATGGAGATACAGGACCGTGAAACACGCTAATTCCTCCATGCTCCGCCTTACACCTTTTTGCGGCGCAGATTCCCGTCCTTCATAACATCCGTCGTAAGCGCGCGTGTCGCGTGCGGCTCCTTGGCACTTTGCCAAGTCCTTTAATTGCGCTCTCAAATACAAGTAAAACGCAATTTCCTGATGCGGATAACATTGGAGGTGCTACAAAATAAGAACAGAAGATGATGACGAGGGCCAGAACTCAAGAGCAACTCGGCTGCATCTGCAGTATCCATCAGAGCACATTCCCACAAAACATGATAATAAAAACAACCGAGCGTTTTTCTTCTTCTCCCTAGCGTTAGTCCCGCGCCGTCGCAGGGTCCGCTGTTCTTGTTAGACGTCGCCACTTGTTCCGATCCACTGCATCTTCTGCTGTGGCTTTCACTTCAGTGAGGTCCCTCTTGATGACGTCCCTCCATCTTTTCTTTGGGGCTCCTCGTGGTCGCTTGCCCTCTACCTCGAGTTCCAATGCCTTCCTTATTGGGTGGTCTTCAGGCCTCCTCAGTACATGACCGTACCATCGCAGTCGCTGCTCTCGTGCCTTCAGCTGGATAGGAGCCGTCTGTGTGACCGCTCTGACGTCCTCGTTTCTGACTCTGTCGAGTCGTGTCCAGCCGCAGGCCCATCTCAGCATCCTCATTTCAGCTGAGTGGAGCTGCCTTTCATGGTTCTTGCAGATGGCCAGCACTCACTGCCGTAGAGCATTGTAGGCCTTACCACAGCCCGGTACACCTTGCCCTTGAGCGTTCTCGAGCACCGCCGGTCGCACAGGATGCCAGTGGACTCCCTCCATTTCATCCAGGCTGCGTTGATTCGGGCCGTCACCGCCTGGTCCACGCTGCCATCAGCTGCTAGGTTGCTCCCCAGGTACTGGAAATCCTCGACCCTTTCGATGCTCTCGCCATGGCGATCTACGATGACTTCGGCGCACTCTTCGGAGCTTAGGAACTTGGTCTTCTTTACGTTCAGCCGGAGTCCATTCGCAGCGAGCACATCCTGCCACCGCTGCACCTTGTCCTGGAGTTCCTCCCTGCTGTCCGCTATCAGGGCGATGTCGTCAGCGTAGAGGATGGTTTTCAGTGGTCCCTCCATGAGTTCTTTTGCCATGACATCTAGAGTCAGGAGGAAGAGGAACGGGCTGAGGGCTGACCCTTGGTGTACCCCAACCGTAATGTTTACCTCCTTTGTCAAGCCGTGAGGGGTGCGTACAGCTGCTTTAGCCCCATCGTACATGTCCTTCACTATGGAGATGAGGTGTTCCGGAACGTTACGTTCTCTGAGCGCTCTCCAGAGTACAGGCCTTGGCAGGCGGTCGAATGCCTTCTCAAGGTCCAGGAAGGCTAGGTAGCAGGGTCGCCGCTTCTCTCGGTACTTCTCCATCAGCTGTCTGGCGATGAAGATGGCATCGGTGGTGGACCTCTCGGGCATGAAGCCGAACTGTTCCTGCGAGATAGAGACAAGTTCCCTCAGCCTAGTGTTGACCAGGCGCTCGTACAGCTTCATGGTATGGGGAGTCAACTTGATCCCGCGGTAGTTGGAGCACTCCGTCGCGTCCCCTTTTTGAAGATGGGAACGATTGTGCTGCTCCTCCACGCATTCGGCATCCTTCCTTCAGCTGTTACGTTGTTTAGGAAGTGCGTGAGCCAACTCACCCCATGCTCTCCAAGGGCCTTCCATGCCTCTATCGGTACCCCGTCTGGACCCACTGCTTTCCCAGCTTTCATTCTCCCTAGCTCCCGGCGAACTTCATCCTTCGTCCAGGGAGTGATGGGACCTGCCGTCGCCTCTATCTGTGGGCTATCCTTGCGAGGGAATTCTTCGTTCAGAAGTCCCTCGAAGTATTCTTCCCACCTCTTCCTGACTTCGGCTGGTTTCCTGAGAATGGCCCCGTTGCTGCTCTTCACAGTCTTTACGACCCTGATGTCCTGAGCTGCGCGATGCCGAGCTTTAGCCAGGCGGAAGACGAACTTGTCCCCTTCTCGGCCTTCCAGCTTGTCGTACAGGGCGTCCATTTCCGTATTCTTGGCCTTAGCAACGGCCGCCTTAGCGAGTCGCTTGCAGCTCTTGTAGGCAGCGTAGTCTTCTGGGCTCCGTGTCTTTTGCCAGCGTTTGTATGCTTCCTTCTTCTGCTTGACGATCCTCTGGACTTCCTCGTTCCAGAACCAGGCTGCCTTGTCTCCTCTGATACCACCTCGCGTCTCTCCCAGGACCTCCCTTGCACACTGTAGGATGACCTCTGCTGCGTAGGTCCAGGTGTCCTGGACTGGCCCATGTGGGTCTGGGAGCCCAGCCTCCAGTATTCTTCGGCCGAGGCTATCCTTTTCTACCTTGCGCATTTTCCACCACCGAATTCTTCGCTCTGCTCTCACCCTTGGGAGGTCTATGGCGATGTCTGCCAGGAGAGGCCTGTGCTGAGGGCCCAGCTCTTCCCCAGGCAGTACCTTGATATCCTTGACGGTTTTGAGAGACGATCTTCTGACCAGGACATGGTCGATTTCCGTTTGTCTCCCTCCACTGCTGTAGGTTACCTTTTGGGTCCTCCTTTTCGCGAAGAAGGTGCTGCAGATTGCTAAGTCGTGGGCTGTGGCTAGGTCAAGGATTCGTCCTCCCTCAGCGTTCTTTGTCCCTATTCCTTGACCTCCGTGCACCCTTTCTAGACCCCTTCTGTCCCTCCCAACATGGCCATTCAGATCTCCAGCTATGGTGAGATAGTCCTCTTCCGGAACCGATCTTATGGCCTCGTCCAGGGTCAGGTAGAACTCATCCTTTTCCGCTTCGAGCAACCGGATTGTGGTGCGTACACGGTCAGTACTGTCCAGTACCCCTCCTTCGTGTCCATTCTCACTCCCATGATCCGATCACTGATCCTGTTCACAGAGGAGACGCAGTCCTTGAGGGATTCTGCCACCGCTATGGCCACGCCATTCCGTTTGGTGTCTGCTCCATTGTAGAAGAGTTTGACGCCTTCTCCAATCTCGCGGGCCTTCGCACCCTTCCATCGCGTTTCCTGCAGGCAGACTTCCCGGTAAGCGACCCCACGTTCAGGGTCCCAATTCGAACTAGCTTCTTTGGCCGAGGTCGTTCACCCCTCGGTAGCCCTCGCATACTGACCACAGAACTCGGGCGAGGGTTCTGCGCGCCACTTCCGGGTGACGTCCTAGCTTTTACACTGATTCTATTGCGACTTGTCATGATTGTTGTGACGGGTTCCTCCATCAGCCGGCCTGTCAACCTGGGCCTGACGCTGGTATCGTCCCCATTTTTGCAATTTTTGCAAGGCAGGTTTGTGCCTCGGCAGGGATCGAACTCGTGGCTCAGAGTGAGATTATGAGTCTACACTCTTAACCACTCGGCTATCCCTGCCTCTCAAAAACAACCCGAGCGTCCCACTCGTTTGTTCTAAGTATTTCTATGGCTTTGGCGCCGGATCGTAGAAATTTACAGGCCATTTTATCTAATTTGCCTTTCCTTGATTTTTTCATTTTTGTTTTATTTACAGTCGTGATCCCTCAGACTGGCCATCCGTAATTGCGTACTTCACTGGGACGCGACGGCGGCTGCAGTAGGAGTGGCGATCGATGCTGCATGATCAGCTGATTTCAGCGATTAATTTTTCTATTTTGCCTGTTATTCTGCTAACTAGAAGGAAAAGTGAGTTCATATTATTTACTCTAATTTGAGGTTTTATTGTATATTTTGCTTTCAGTCGCTATTTGACTGCAGTGACGGTGTTTTTACCCACTTTTTGATTTTGTTTAGGTTTTTTTTGTTTGTGCTTTGAATGTTGGACTGCTCTCCATGGCAGTGTCGTTATGTGTCCTCATCAGTGCCAAGGACACTCTCTGACACTGTTTTGGTAGATGCGGTCTTTCTGAAATGCCACTTTATCGATTTTTTTTGCCGCTGCCCGTAATTTCTGTCACCCTGTGAGTTTGCTCGTTTTTCATTCTTTCTTCGGAAAGACCGCATCTACCAAAACAGTGTCAGAGAGTGTCCTTGGCACTAATGAGGACACATAACGACACTGCCATGGAGAGCAGTCCAACATTCAAAGTACAAACAAAGAAAACCTAAACAAAATCAAAAAGTGGGTAAAAACACCGTTACGGCAGTCAAATAGCGACTAAAGCAAATATACAATAAACCTTAAATTAGAGTAAATAATATGAACTTACCTCGCTTTTCTGGCGTTCAGGAAGCAGAATAACAGCTCACATAAAAATAAATCGCTAGAATCAGCTGATTGCGCGGTTTCGTGGAGAGGTGGCGCAGAGAGCAGAGGACCGCCGTGATTGCTGCCCCATGCAGCACCAGCCGCCACCCCGATTGCAGCCGTCGTTGCGTCCCAGTGAAGTACGCAATTACGCCTAGGGAGCACAATGATGTACAGTCGTGATCCCTCAGACGGCGCCTAGGGCCGCCGTCTGAGGGATCACGACTGTACATCATAGTGCTTCATTTCTAGCCTGTGTCATCTTCATCTCCTTGTACATGGATTTTGAAGCATGAGCAACACCTAAAATTTTATTCGCATCAGGAAATTGCGTTTTGCTTGTATCAAACTAACGAGTATGCCGTTTTTATTTTCATGTTTCGTGGAAATACGCGGCCTCCGAGGGATGTTGCAGAAGTGGCACAGTTGCTTTTAAGTTCTGACCCTCGTCATCATCTTCTGTTCTTATTTTGCAGCACCTCCAATGTTATCCGCATCAGGAAATTGCGTTTTACTTATTTGAGAGCGCAATTAAAGGACTTGGCAAAGTGCCAAGGAGCCGCACGCGACACGCGCGCTTACGACGGATGTTTAAGACGGAGCATGGAGGAATTAGCGTGTTTCACGGTCCTGTATCTCCATTGGGCATGTTTGGGCGGGGGGACCACGACACATCGACAGCTGGGGGGCTGATAGTCTCATACACCCTCAATATGTGTGAGCGTACTATGTGTCTTTAAAACTGAACAGATGCAAATGAGCTACGAATCATTACACACTTAGGTCCTTCAGAAAAATCTCTTCGTTCCACATAAATCATTTAGTGGTGCCGTTCTGGTACGACTTGCCCTTCCATTTTCTCCCCGGTTTTTATGCAATCCAACATCATATCCAATCCATTGAATCGACGTTCTGCCTTCCAGCACAACACATCGCAGACCCTGCTGATCACTGACTTTTCATGATCTTTTAGGTCAACGTCTTTTACATGCAACTGGATGATTATCCACAACAACCCAGCGGTTTCACTGTACCGATGATAGGTAAGTCCCCCTGCTTTCATTTTCAGTCCAAATGCTTTCAAAATTCTCATCGGTGTCTTGCTACAATATATGGTAATAAATTGGGTTGGCGCGTAAGTAATGGCGTTTTTTCTTACACAAATTTCCTGTACATAATCAGCTATGCCCGTGTGTGTGTCAGTCACGAAATTCACACCTAAAAAAGAACTTCGAGAGGTCGGGTCATATTGGTGACGGGTAGGGCGTGGGACAACATGTAAGTAGCACCCGTGACCCGTGGTAAGCCTCGCCCACAGTGGGCGTGCGCCAAAAGTTAGCGATGTCACTGAAAAAAGTCATAACTCGGTTCCAGAGCAGTCCCGAGATGGGGGAACAGTGCAGTAAAGTTAACAAAGGGCTGACAGACCAAGTATACCCCACATTTCGGATGTGTCTCCTCCATTTGCTCTGCCAACCCAATACTAACCTTATTCCACTTTTTCCCGTCTCCGAGGTTGCTTTGTAGCCAAATTATGGTTTTTTCAGTGACACGGGAGGAGACACACCCGAAATGGGAGGGGCGTACTTGAGATGGGCGGCGCTTCCCGTGTCACTGAAAACCATAATTTCCGCTACAAAGCAGCTCGGAGACGGGAAAAAGTGAATAATGTTAGTACTGGGCTGGCATGGACGAGACATATCCGAAATGGGCGGGGTATACTTGAGATAGGCTGTGCTTTTCACAAAAGTCAGTAACGGTCCTGAAAAAGTTTGAAGATTGCAGTAAAGCCTATGACGAAGATGAACAGCTGGCGAGAGAGCTGAAGCCCGCCCACAGTGGGCAGGGCGCGCATTTGAACACGAGATACGAAAAAAAATCGTAGTTTGGTCCTAGGGCACTATAGTCGGCGCCAAAAAAGTTGACTATGGTCTTTAAGTGACCACATGTCGGAATGTGCGGGGCACTCCCGTTGTGGGCACTCCCGTTGTGGGCGGAGCGTTCCCCGAGGTGGGTGGAGCCAAACTGGAAAATTTGTCATGGCTAGGTCGCTCCGTAGCGTCCACCCCGACCCTTGCTGGGGACGTCGTGGGCGCTGCAGAGCGGTGGCTAGTGGATGACATCTTTATAGTTTCGATAACCTCAAATACAAGACGATGAATACGAGATATGTTACGGCTTTGAACCGTTAGTATTCGCGAAATTACAAGGCTCTCTATATAATATTTATTAGAGACACACACATATATGTACACGTGGGCTATGAATCCTGCGGCTTCGACACGCGGTTGAGCCCGTACACGTGGGATTGTGGTGTGGATGTGCCCAATGGAGGAGGCGGGGCTTATCAGGATGCCGTCCGTATCCTGCGGTGAACACTTTAGTCAAGCCGACCACTCGACTGGGCTAGGAAAGTCACGTCTAGCCCTATAGCTTGCCAAAAGCTATACTCTGTCTTGCTCGTAGTAATAATGAGGCTTCGCCTCTCGCTTATAAGACAGTTCACCAAGTGCGCTCCGCATCGGCCTCCTCACGCTTATATAGCCCTTCGCTCCGCCCATTGGGCGTGGAGTGTTTTGATTGGTCACTGAGTGACCTTTCCCACGCTAGGGGCTCCTCCGCCGTGCCGGAGCCGATCAATACAGGCATAGTCGACTGCCCAAGGTCGACCATGTATCGATTTGTGTAAGGGGCGACGCAATAAACTATGAACATGACATAAACAGGTACAGGAGTTAACGAGATCCCAGGAGTACCTGACATTTCCCCCCTTACGGTAATGGCTGCCCCACTCAGCCCATAACCACCAGTTACAACGGATATAGGTATTGATCGAAACTATCGATATACCACGGTCAAGCATTACTTGATTAAAGAGAAACTTCATTTTATGCCAGCATACGGAGTAATGAGGATACATACGACTTCACTGGATGCGAACATACGAGGTAATAAGGATACATACGAGGTCATCGTATAATCTACACAGAACTACGAAAATAGTAAGCAGTACAACATGTCAAAAATAGGGTACAACGTGTGAAACTGTACATGATACGTCTTCTCCCCACTGGGTTGGCTGCCCCACTCAGCCCGGGTTTCCACTGCGACCCCTGGGGTAGGTACGAATGGGGATCTGGTTGCGTCCTTGCATCGGTCTCGGATATCTGAGTAAATCGCGTCCTCGTGTCGGTCTGGAATGGCTGGGCGGATCGCGTCCTTGCACGGGTCTCGTATTGCTCGGGATATCGCGTCCTCGCATCGGCAAATAGCGTCCTCGGCGGATATTTCGATGTCTGGCCCTCCATGGTGTCGACCGTGTGTGGGTATCCTGAATAGCAAAGTTTTGAGGATTCGAATTTTGTGATAGTGGGCGAGCAGTCGAACTGCTCGATTGTGGCTGAACAGCCGGGCGTCGCCTTTTCCTTGGGCCGGATGGCCTGTCCGAGTCAGTCCGACTCTCTTGCTGCCTGTCTGAGTCAGTCCGGCTCTCCTGCTGGTCCTCTCGAGCGGTATCCTTAACCCATTCGCGACCAGGCGCGTTTTTCGAAAACGGCTCGTTCGGACCGGAGCATTTGCGAGCTCTCAGCAAGTGTCCGCCACCAGTGGTGGACACGGTCCCTCGTGACCCCTTACTAAAAATTTTAGCACTGTTCAACTTTCTGCTCCCGAAATCTCCTTTTTTACTGAACCATCGAGTGCAGGGGTTATTCCTCAGGTCACAAAAATGACATTCGTCTGTCCTCCGGTGCCATTTGGCGCCAATGTGCGCTAATTTAGTGCTATAGTCTTTCCCTCGAAAACCCGTGTAAGCTTGCATATTGAGGTGATTTGACATATTGAGGTGGCTCAAAACCTCCTGGTGGCAAGGAGGTTTGAGCCGAGCGGAAGTGGTACTCGTGTTCAAAAGGTCAAACCAACTCAGGAAACGACTGCTAAGCCAAGTCTGTCCATATAGAAAGAAAGTTGGTCGGAAGCTTGGCTTGCACTCGCCGTCCCCTTTTTCGCTAAAGTCGCAGCTGTTCTGCATTCGAGCTGGGGGGGGGAAGCCAGATCACAAATAAGACATTGGTTTTTATCTTTGCAGAGCGCTACATGGCATGAGCGCCATGTAGCGCTCTGAAAAGGCTGTAGCTTGGAGGAGGAGTGATTCCCTCCTCCTAAGGCAAGCTCAGCCTCAGCATCGCATTGATAACCCTTGTGCCCTACGCTAACGTTCCTGCTAAAAATGAATGTCATATCAATAATAAGGACAGCGAATAACCCTAGTATCCAAGTTCCCATCAATTTGGGTGGAAGAGGTGATAGCACCAAATTGGCGCCCATTGGCGCCAGTTGGCGCTGGGACCTGTAGTGAACGTCATATTCGTGACCAGACCAATAAAAAGTCCCAGTATGTGACTAGGGCTTTTTGTTGGTCTGGTCACGTATAGTATGGGTCTTTGTGACCGGTTTTGATGAAAAAAGTGGTGGCGCCAAATTGGCGCCTAATGGTGCCAAATGGCGTCAAACACCGCCGGTGCCAGAAACGGACATCACGTTCGTGATCGGGGCACTGAGTAACCCCTACCGGCAATTTTTCAGCAGAAATTTTTCTAGAGGTTTTGGGCTCAGGTGCTGCTAGTTGAATCGTGCCTGGGACCCTTATATCTGAAGATCTCGTTGGTCCACTATTTGCATAAATTAACAAAGGTATGAAGACTTGTACCACTGGGAAAAGTTCCTCGAAGAACTCGAACTGTTTCTAAAAATTTCATCAAAAGCCCGTCCGCCACATATGGTGGACATGGTCCGAAGTGGACATTTCGGTGTCCACCACCAGTGGCGGACATTGTCACGAATGGGTTAAAGAGTGCTTCGACTTCGGCCGTTCTCCTGTATGGGTGCAGGCGAAGGTGGATTCCATAGCAGATGACAGTCTCGTTCAGGAATCTCTTGGCCTGCGCGGGCGTATAGGATGGTGTAGTCCGTCCGCGGCGCACACCAAGTATACGATGTGGGGCTCTGTTCCCCTCGTCCGCCTTTGTTGGGAGCAAATTGATGATGCGGCGCTTCAAGGCTGGTCGCTGGCGGATAAGCTCATCTGCGACGTCGCGAAGAAAATCCACGCCTGCTCCCCATTCATAGTCATCCTGAGGCCCAGCGATCAAAAACAAGTCGGCTCCCATGGCCACACACTTCATAATATCAAGCAACGGTGTGTTCCAGTCATCCAACGACGCTTCGAACGTTGGGGAAAACAAGACAATGGCGGACAGTTCGCTCTGAAACCATTGCCGGCTGATGTCACGCGGGCTCTCATACGCGTAAGCGTGCTGCCAGTCCGTCGTAAATCCAGATACATGATTGCGGAAGCCAGCCGGGAGGATGACAACGGTGTTTTTGCATCGTATCCTTGACCATCTTTCAACGGTCCACGGCTTCAATAAGACTGAACTTTTCAGGGCTTCCCTAACGATACGATTGACATCAAACGATTGGTCACCGATTCGGGGTGGGTGTGCCTCTGCTCTTTCGATCTGCGCGTAATGAACCGTGCGACTAATGTGCATGCATGCCCCCCTGAAATACGCGTATGCAATAGCTAAAGCGATTGGTGACAATGTGTGATAAGAATCATCAAGTAATAGATCACGCTTGACGGCGTCTGGTGTATGAGTCTGCATCGCAATCGTGAGAGCTCGTCCTAGCTCGTAGGGCGTGGTCGGTGCCCATTCTGGCACTGGCGCATTCGGTAGGATTGTCGACCACGGGCGCCGGAACAAGCACGGCAAATGCTGGTTGTGGTGCTCGTAGATCCCAGGACACTGGAAATCGACTGTGGCGGGATCGTTCTTGTCGGACCGGCGATCGCTGAAAGTAATACGATTGCATTTACGAATTGTGAGTGAATCGTGTCCTGCTGTCAAGCGAGGTGCAGACTCTGTCGCTACAGGTACTCTCTTTTTAGGTCGCCCTCTACGCCCTCTTTTAGTGAGACCTTTAACGGGGGTGTCGTCAATTTCCGGCGGTACTTTGACGAGGTGATCAAACGGAATTCTCAATGGCTCCTCGTTATCTCCTATCAGAGTGATCAGAGCTGAGTTCCGACTTGCCTCAAGTACACGATAGGGTCCTGTCCAATCATAGGTCAACTTAGGATGAGATGCTTTGCCCTTTTCTGCCGGTATTTTCATATACACTCTGTCTCCCGTTTGGAATGTTTGCGACTTTGCTGTTTTCCATCGCTTGTCATACGAGCTTTTCATCGCAGCGCGATATTTTTCAGCGCGTTCTGTTATACATTCTCGCGCAAGGTTCAAGCCACATAGGAACTCAGTCTTATAATCATCATAGTCCACCTGATAAGGCGACAAGTGTTCCCTTGGGATGACTGAGGATGGGTACTGCGGATCACGTCCGTACACCAAGAAATGCGGGCTTTCAGCGGTTGCTGCGTGTGGTGAGGCGTTGTAAGCATACACTACTGCCGGTAGGATTCTATCCCATTCTGCGGGAACTACCGTCTTTTTCTTGAGCATGCTTACGATCGTGCCATTGGTTCGTTCTGTCAGTCCATTTTCGCGTGGACAGTATCCTTTTGTGAAATCTTGTTCAATTTTCAGGATATCGCAGAGTGCTTGGACGACAGCATTCTCGAACTCTCCACCGCGATCGGAGAAAATGCACTCGGGCCATCGCCCTCCGAGGCATATCCACTGGCTGAAGATCACTTCAGCGATGGTATCGGCTTTTTTGTCCGGGACAGGATAGGCACCAAGGTATTTGGTGAAATGGTCGACAATAGTAACAATGTATCTGTTACCTCTAGTTGTCGTGCCCATTTCTAGGACGTCTACTCCAATAACTTCAAATGGTCGTAGAGTACGTCTTGGTTTAAGTGGTGGGACGTTCAACGGCCTTGGATTTGTCAGAAAACATTTTTGGCATTGGCCACACCACTTTTGCAAGTCCTGTCTCATTCCTGGCCAGAATACTGTCTTTTTCAACTGCGCCATCATCTTACGGGCGCCGAAATGACCACCCAGAGTTCCACTGTGGTTGGCATCAAAAATCTGACGTCTTCGGCTCTCCGGAACTACTAATGCTGACGAGCCGTCTTCCAGGATAAGCTTCAAGTGGTCTTGAGCCATCCGGAAATCCTTCGAGCTAAGTTTGCGATCGTGCCGGGGAAGTCGAACTTCCATATCGATCCCTTTCTCGACGGCTTCAATTATGGGGTTCCAGTCTTTATCTTGCCTGAGTTCATCCAACCAGCAGGTAGGTCTCACAGAGCAAACGACTTTCTCGTTTTCGTCGTGTGTCGGTGGCTCGTCTTCCTTGGGATTGGCGATTCCTCGAGATAAGGCGTCAGCGACTCGATTCGCCGCTCCTTTGACATGTTCTAGCTTCAAGTCGTAACGTTGCACTTCCATGGCCCAGCGAAGAATTCGAGGGGACACATTCGTGCGCTTGAATAACGATGTTAATGAAGCATGGTCCGTCCTGACTACGGTGCGCACCCCGTAGATGAAGTAATGGAACTTTTTGAGTGCGTAAATAACCGCTAAACCTTCTTGGTCGGTTACGTGATAATTCCGCTCAGCCTTTGAAAGGGGTTTCGAAGCAAAGTAAAGCGGATGTAGGAAACCGTCTTCTTGCTCTTGAGCTAGCACAGCACCAACTCCGACACGACTGGCGTCCGTATAAATGATAAACGGTCTCGAGCCTTCTCGTGCTTTTTCGATGTCGGGCTGGGAGAGCACTGGTGCTTTTGAGAGCAACTGTTTCAGTGACTCAAAAGCTGTCTGCTGCTCCAAACCCCAGTCGAAAGCGACTTTAGGGCTTGTTAAAGCGTACAACGGTCTAGCTGTTTTGAGCGAATCTGAGAAACAAATATCCTACTAATATAATCGGCTATGTCCGTGTGTGTGTGTGTGTCTGTCTGTCTGTTTGTCACGAAATTCATAGCACCTGAAGAAGAGCTTGGCGGGGTCGGGTCAGGGTGGGGATGGATAGAACATGGGACAAAACCTAAATAGCACTTATGACCCATGGTAAGCCCCGCCCACAGTGGGCGGGGCGTGCGTCCAAATTTAGCGATGTCACTGAAAAAAGTCATAACTCGGTCCAGAGCAGTCCCGAGATGAGGAAACAGTGCAGTAAAGTTAACAAAGGCCTGACCGACCAAACATAGGAGACACACCCGAAATGGGCGGGGCGTGCTTGAGATGGGCGGCGCTTTCCATAAAGGTAGGTAACTCGGTTCCCGAAAATGTTTAGAGGTCGCAGAAAACTCCATGACGAAGATGAACATCTGTCAAGAGTCCACCATGTTTGCGGAGTACTAAGGCCCGCCCACAGTGGGCGGGGCGTGCATTTGAACCCGAGGTACCATTGTAAAAAACCGTAATTTGGTGCTAAAGCACTACAGATGGCGCAAAAAAGTGGATTATGGCCCCCAAGTGATCACATGCAGGAATGTGCGAGGCACTCCCGCTGTGGGCGGAGCGTGCCCCAAGGTGGGTGGAGCCAAACTTAAAAAATTCGCAAAACGCTTCCAGAGCACTCTAGACACCGGGAAAAAGTAGTTTAAGGTCATCGAGGGGTCATAAGTTGAGAAGCGCGAGGCATTCGTTGTGGGCGGAGCCTGCCCCAAGGTGGGTGGAGCCAAACTTAAAAAATTCGCAAAACGCTTCCAGAGCACTCTAGACACCGGGAAAAGTAGTTTAAGGTCATCGAGGGGTCATAAGTTGAGAAGCGCGAGACATTCGTTGTGGGCGGAGCCTGCCCCAAGGTGGGTGGAGCCAAACTTAAAAAATTCGCAAAACGCTTCCAGAGCACTCTAGACACCGGGAAAAAGTAGTTTAAGGTCATCGAGGGGTCATAAGTTGAGAAGCGCGGGGCATACGTTGTGGGCGGAGCCTGCCCCAAGGTGGGTGGAGCCAAACTTAAAAAATTCGCAAAACGCTTCCAGAGCACTCTAGACACCGGGAAAAAGTAGTTTAAGGTCATCGAGGGGTCATAAGTTGAGAAGCGCGAGGCATACATTGTGGGCGGGGCGTGCCCAGAGGTGGGTGGAGCCAAATTTAAAAATTCGCAAAACGGTTCCAGAGCACTCCAGATTCCAGGAAAAAGCAGTTTAAGATCAGCGAGGGGTCACCGGTTCACAAGTGTCAGGCATACCTGTCGTGTGTGGAGCGTGCGTCAAGGTGAGCGGGACCAGCCTTAAAAACTCCTCAAGCGGTTCCAGAGCACTCCAGGCACTCCAGACCTCTATGTGATACGGCCCGGCTTTGCGGGGCGTCGCGCTTACCTGCATTCGTATGATCAAATGCTCGACTAATACCCGGCTTTTCTCTCATCTGCCCACTTCATCAACGCTCCGTGCCACCACTCCATTCACTGTAATAGTGTTGAAAGTAGCAGGTATGATGCTATTGGTCAAGGAATGTTGACCACCTGTTCAGGTTAAAGAAAAGCCTGATATTAGGTGGCTAATGAAATGAGTGGAATAAGGCAAGCGCGCGCGGAGCCGCGCCTGCTCGACGAAGCCGTGCTGTATCTCAGAAGGAGGCGCGCCGGTGTCAGCCGGCGAAGCCGGCTGGTTCTAAATAACCGGCCATTCCTAGGAAGGTGCGTAATTCCGCTAAATTGGACGGA
>MU966671.1:18779-47641 GCA_036418165.1 Cooperia oncophora
TTCCAAAAGCTGCCCATGCTGCCACGCCTTCTGCGGCTTATTCAGAAGCAAATCTTCTTCCAATACACGTAGGAATCCACTCTTTCGGAGCAACTCCTACTGCAATTCGCGGGGCCTTCCGCGCGTTCACCAGTGGTTCAACCATCATTTGTCGTTTTGGGACAGTAGTCATTTCCAAGCAAATCTTTCTGACCAGTAATGTACGCAGCGCTTCCTTACCACTCTCTTCCATTTCTGACTGTTAGTATCGGATATCAAATGATAGTCATCAGCGAAACGAGGTTGCTTATCTTTCCCGCCAATCAAGTATCTTTGTCATCCCAGTGGAGGTTTGACATCGCATACTGCAGTGCTGCCGTGGATAATTTCGCGTATATTGTGTCCCCCTGCAGTACTCCTTTCTCGAGGGTACTTTCACCTTGCGAACAGTTGCAGGATTGTTGATGTGTTCGATAAACTCTGTTCGAGCAGGCGAATGTAGGCAGAGGGCACTCCGGCTCGCACAAGGGCATTGAGAATAGCATTAATCTCCACTGAGTCAAAGGCCTTTTAGTCCACAAAGAAAAGGACAAGTAGAAGATGGTACTCGCGGCTCCTCTCTATGAGCTGTGTTACTGCCTGTATGTTGTACATACAGGAGAAATTCTTGCGGAAGCCGGCCTGCTCTGGTGGTTGATAGTCGTCTAAGATGCATTCCATACTTCTTACTTCATATTTCAATAAATAAATTAATAAACAAATAAGCAGCATTAATTAACATTTTCAGTGCGACAATCAGGTGGACGTCTGCTACCTTTGACAGTTCTAGCCACACGAAGTGTAGGTTAATTTCACATACAAATAGATTTAGGTGTCCTCAGTAATCTTCGTTAGCTGGTGGGTCCCTTATGATCTCCCCTCCCCCAATGTGCATTGTTTTCATTCCAGTCGCGCAAATCCCATATCTTCTTTTCAGATCTCGAATATGTTGAATTCGATGATTACCGAGAACGCCCTCATTTACGACAACGGCTTCCAGGTTGTTTAAATTCGTTAATCTGGGTTTTTCATATTGTATTACACGCTTCTACATATCATTCTTCGGACTAGGATTGCACTACACCCCAAGATGTAACCTTTTTCGTGGAGTCGACGGCTATCCGTGTGGTTTTGACTATCACAGGGAACGACGTCTCAAGTGCAGGAGCTGTGACCGTTCACGATGGAGCAGGTCTGTAGCGAAATCAATTCCATGACGTTGCAACAGGAACTTTGTGGTTAAAAAGGCTATTATTGTATTGCTGAGCCCTTCAAGTAGCGTTTTTCGAAGTGATTACATAACGGTGCTGCTCAGGCTATTGAAGTGAAGGAGGCGCTTAATTCATCAGTGGTGTCGTTTCAGACTGTTTTTGATGGAACGGCTAAAAACCAATCGAAGTAGATCCCATTCCCTGCTGTTGATTCTCGATATTGAACGAGCACACGACGAAACGAGAGGCAGAGGAACAGTGAAAGGGCGGACGAGGAATCAGACAGCAGTAGGGGCTAGCCACAAGCACCAGGAAGACGATAGAATTGATCGTAACGTCACGGAGTAGGTCTAGATATTGTAGTGGGTGGAGACACCCAACACTCACAACCGCTCAGCTCCCATATATTAGGTTGTCCGGAAAGTTCTGCAGGTTTTGAGTGTTTAACTTTAAACGATCATAACTTTCTTAACACTCATCGGATTTGATCCAAATAAGCACCATTCGAATCAGCACACTTTTGCCAATGTGACAGCAGTCGAGAAATCCCATCAAAATAGAAAACCGGGTGGTCGAAAATTCACGAAATCTCTGAAGGTCTTTTTTGCCTGGTCCTAAATGATAAAGTATTTTTCAGCAAGGAAGTTTTGAAAATGTTTCATGCCGCTGAGGCTGCTCTTCGAATTTCGAGCCATTACTTCCTCATCGTGACCGAGGAGGACGGATAGTCAAGTCGTTAAGAGTGTGGACTCAACGCTTCGCACTCTGAAGCCACGAGTTCAGATCCTGCCGAGGCACAAACCTGCCCTGCCAAAAAATTGCAAAAAATGAGCGGACCATACCAGCGTCTGGCGCCTGGTTGACAGCCCGGCTGAATGGAGGAAACCGTCACAACAATCATGACAACAGTCCGCAAATCTAATCAGCTGTTAATGCTAGGACGTCACCCGAAGTGGGCCGCGCAAACCCTCGCCCTGAGTGGGTCAGTAATGCGAGGCTCACCGAGAGGAGAGCGTTTCGGCCAAAGAAGTCTATCTAGTTGTCCGGAAAGTTCTCACGCTTTTGTGCACATATTTTTGTACATCATTGGCTGATCAAGAATTCTACCTGCCTTCGCTTCTCATTAGCAGCATCCTGTAGAGAATTTCTTGCGCCTATCTGATGGCTTATGATTGCGCGTTCCACTGTTGCTTGCCATAATCCCCTTTTTTTTCAAGATTTTTTTCTAAGCCTAGGGACCATGGTGAAAAGAGCACTTTCGGACGATTTTTGTTTTCGACTATAGAAATGGCGGCAATCCCAATCGAAACAGCTTTCACAAATTAACCAGCGTGTGGCGGGCCCAATAGTGCTAGAGAACCTGGCGGCAATGGCGCAACCAAATTCAGAATCTTGGAGATTTCAGCCTTGAAGATGAAACTCATAGCGAGTCGACCTAAAGCATTCTGACGTGGATTTTAGGGGGCTTTTATGTCCAGCAGCTGACCCATCCCAAACAGTCGACGGATTGCAGAATAGCTAATGTTGGCAAATCCAACTGTTGCGGCACGGATGGTGCTGGCGAAACGCATGGGAAGCGTGAAAAAACTCGACAATCGGCGTGTCCCCACAATCGGAGTGACCGCCAGGAAATCGGCACGTCTCGAGGTTCCTTCTGCATTGCTTTTTTGCGCAGGCAAAAACGACCTGAGTTTTTACCGAATTGTCAACCTGTGCATTGAAAAATGGGTCATGCTATTTGATTAAACAGGAGCACGTTCGGACAAATGGCATTTCGACCGAACCACCGAGGTAGCTCTTTCAAAAGCCGAAACCCTCTACGAAACAAATAGTCTCTGGTCACGGCTTTGGTGGTCACTGAGCTTGGTGTGAGCCACATAAACTTTGTACTACCAGGGCCAAAACGATCACAGCAGAACTCTACTGTGAAGAAATCGACGCGGATTTGTAACGAAAATTTTGTCAGCTTGCAGCCAACACTTATCACAAGAGGTAAGAGGTCCGATTCTTTTTGCATGACAACGCCCGCCCACACATTTCAACAGATAATACACTATTTTTTCACAATTCACTATCCAATAATTGAACCAGAGTGGCGGTGAGGTTCTACCTCGACTGCCATATCTTCAGACACATTCCACCAACGATGATGCGGGGCGAATATTCCCTTTCGTGCTCTTTTCACATGCTTGAAAAAATCTTTAAAAAAAGGGGGTTCATCAAGCAATGGTGAAACGGCAGTTATATCATCAGATAGCGCAAAGAGTTCTCTTTAGGATGTACTACTGAGACGCAAGGGAGAACGAGTTTTTGATCAGCAATGAATGTGCAAAAAATAGTAACACAAAACATGCAGAACTTTCCGGACAACCTAATAGTTCATTTTCGAGCGACGAAGGTGTCTTAGGCTGCTACGACGCGCGTCCACGCGTTACCGTCGCGCTAGCGCTTCAATGCTGAAGACGATGGCGAAACGGTATACGGATATCCATCAGCGCAGACCGCCAGTGTTTTGAAGACTTGTATGTGAAGGCGCTAGAGTTTTATAGGGTACAGGAGTATGAGGGAGTTAGTACGCAGACTGATGTTCTCCTGCTCCTTTTTATTATCCCAAAACACCAGCTCCGGCGCCGTTTGATATCCTTCTGTGGTACAGAAGCGAAGTGGGACGGATGAGGCTTTTCATTCCGTCTATAAACATGGACTTCTTTTGTGAAGGGAGAAACAAAGCTGTAAATAGTGTGTGTCATGCCATGGATTCGGATCAGTGAAAATGACAGCCTTTCAGGCAACAACATAACATTCACTCCTGCAAATGCACTGTTAAGTGATTCGGCCGCTCTAGTTGTGGAATTTGGTGAGTTCGCCGAATGTTTCGTTAGCTCTAGTTGGTAAATAAGTCCTGACGATCTTGTTTGAGCCTGGTTATAAGAGTTCTCAATTAACACAGACGGCTCAGTAGTGTACCAAAACATTTCCTTATTGCTTGTCCTAGTACTTATATCATGCATTAACTGCGGTGACTTTCAGTACTAACGACAGCAGGAGCAAAAGGTGGGCAATGGAGAGTTTCTATAAAAACCAGCTCCGGTAGCTGTTTCACTCAGGTGCGATGTATGAAGTTTAAATGCGACTACTGGCTGTCAGCTGCTTCTTCTCATTAGCCTCCAGGCCAGGCGAAGTGTTCAGATAAGGTTTCAGGCGAGAGCAGAGTCTCCAGTTCATGTTATCCCTGGATTTACATCGTCACTCGGCCAAGACTTCGTGAAATCGGGACCTTTCTCAAAGCTAGGTAGTATTTGTTTTCGAAAAGTAAATAAATTTGTATGACCTGGCAATGTCAGCCTACTCATGGCAGTGTTTTATTTAGGAACAAACTCAAGCGTTTTTGTCACGACTCGCGTGACAAACTCTTTTGACGCTAATTATGGAGTGACCACAAACTCACTGAGCATTGCTGAAGCAGATTTCTCTGCTCCCTGGAATGACAAAATCCTCCTTGGACAATCCCTTCATCCCAGAGATCCATCAGGATGTGCTAGTCAATTTATCACCGAAGCATTCACGGTTAGTAGCAAAATCACTTCAAGCAGTAAAAGATAGCTTTTGGAGGGCTCGGTTCTTGTCAGCGAGATGTTAGGTTACCCAATCCCTCTATTCCACACAGTTTTCTCTTGTATAGCATTTGTGTACACTTCAACACTTTCGCAGCAGTTTTTGTTTTCAAAAGCAGAATGGCTCGAAATGGTTGTCGCAATCCACGCTTGTTTTTATATTTTCTGAGGTGAACTGCTCATTCAAATGCTTCCAGTCACCACAAACAACTTACCAACGGTACATTGTAATGGGGACCGACGCTAACAACACAAAGTTCCAACGAACGTTTTTCTTCACACAGCCAACTTCTAGCGGTGAGTTCAACGCCGAGTTACCATGTCGTTCCTCAATGACAGCTCCCGCGATAAAAAAAATCATGGATAGTTGATGTTCAGTTATGAAACAGTAGCTGATGAGTAATTCCACAGAAAAGAAAAAAAGCAAGAAGAGTCCTCAAGAACACCATAAACAAAATCGCGCCCTGACAGTCACACTTCCTTGCGGTCTCTGTGCAAGCTCTGGCTTACAAATCACTTTATCACATCACCCTGTAGTGATATCATCGAATGCTTAAAAAAGAATACAAAAAACAACAAAAAAAGAGAGGAAAAACTCCTGAAAAGAAAAAGAAACATTTAAAAAGCCGGCGTCCGAATTTAGGATTACGGCATACTTCACTGTAGTGAAGTGCATTTGCTCCTCGAAAATTGGGTCGCTCGTGATTTTTACGCGTTTTATCTTGCGAGATGAGTTGGAGTTCACTGTATGTGGTCCTGGTTAATAGAATGTAATGAAGGAGAGCAGAATCATTCATGGGCACGAGCGCTTTCAACGGAAAGGCCATGCAATTCCGCTTAATGCCCGCCGTCCCAACAAAGAACAACTGAGCGGCCCTCCGTCAGAGGCATCTAGCAAGTGGGCGGTCCAATTGGGCGGGCGTTAGAACTAGAGCGGCTGTAGCCCGCTCCTCGTTCGCTATGAAGCCGCGAGAGTGGGGTATTCTCTAGCTTGGGGGCTGAACTACTTACACAAGGAAGGACGACCATATACTGCTCGAGCGCGAGGGCTGTCTTCGAATTTCGAGCATTACTTCCTCATCGTGCCGAGGGAGGGATAGTCAAGTGGTTAAGAGTGTGGACTCACGTTCGCACTCTGAGCCACGAGTTCAATCCCTGCCGAGGCACAAACCTGCCCTGCAAAAATTGCAAAAATGGGGACGATACCAGCGTCTGGCCCTGGTTGACAGCCCGGCTGATGGAGGAACCCGTCACAACAATCATGACAAGTCGCAATCTAATCAGTGTTAATGCTAGGACGTCACCCGGAAGTGGCGCGCAGAACCCTCGCCTGAGTGTGGTCAGTATGCGAGGGCTACCGAGAGGAGAGGTTCGGCCAAAGAAGCTATTAGGTTGTCCGGAAAGTTCTCAGCGTTTTGTGCACCTATTCTTTGTACATTCATTGCTGATCAAGAATTCATTCTGCCTTGCTTCTCAGTAGCACATCCTGTAGAGAATTTCTTGCGCTATCTGATGGTATGATTGCCGTTCCACTGTTGCTTGATAATCCCCTTTTTTTCAAGATTTTTCTAAGCATGTGAAAAGAGCACTTCGGACGATTTTTTTTCGACTATAAAATGGGGCAATCCGCAATCGAAACAGCTCAACAAATTAACCAGGTGTGGGGGCCCAATAGTGCTAGAGAAAACACTGTGCGGCAATGGCTCAACAAATTTCGATCTGGAGATTTCAGCCTTGAAGATGAAACTCATAGCGGTCGACCTAAAGCAATTCTGACGTGGATTTTAGGGGGTTTTTGGAGGCTGACCGATCCCAAACAGTTCGACGGATTGCAGAATAGCTAGACGTTGGCAAATCCACTGTTGCGGATGGTCTGGAACGCATTGGGAAGGTGAAAAAACTCGACAATCGGGTGCCCCACAATCGGAGTGACCGGCAGGAATCGGCACGTCTCGAGGTTCCTTCTGCATTGCTTTTGCGCAGCAAAAACGACCTGTATTTTTACCGAATTGTCACCTGTGATGAAAAATGGGTCATGTATGATAACAGGAGACGTTCCGGACAAAGGGATTTCGACGAACCACCGAGGTAGTTTTCAAAGCCGAACCCTCACGAAAAAATGGTTCTGGTCACGGCTTGGTGGTCATCGGCTGGTGTGATCCACTATAACTTTTTACCACCAGGCCAAACCATCACAGCAGAACTCTACTGTGAAGAAATCGACGGATTGTACCGAAAATTTTGTCAGTTGCAGCCAACACTTATCAAAAGGAAGAGTCCGATTCTTTTGCATGACAACGCCCGCCCACACATTTCACAGATAATCACTATTTTTTCACAATTCACTATCCAATAATTGAACGAATTGGGGGTTGAGGTTCTACCTCGACTGCCATATTCTTCAGACCTTCCACCAACCGAATATTCCCTTTTCAAACATTTTCAGAACTTTTTTGCTGGGGAATACTTCATCATCAGGACCAGGCAAAAAAGCCTTCGTGGATTTCGTTGAATTTTCGTACCACCCGGTTTTTATTTTGATGGGATTTCTCGACTGCTGTCACATTGCCAAAGGTGTGCTGATTCGAATGGTGCCTATTTCGATTAAATCCGATGAGTATTAAAAAAGTTACGATCGTTTAAAGTGAAACACCCAAAACGCTGAGAACTTTCCGGACAACCTAATAGTTCGAATAGGGACCTTGAACGTAGGGTCGCCTACCGGGAAGACTCGTGAGGTTGCCGACCTTATGAGACGAAGGAACATACAAGTCCTATACCTTCAGGAAACGCGATGGAAGGGTGCGAAGGCCCGCGAGATTGGAGAAGGCGTCAAACTCTTCTACATTGGAGCAGACACCAAACGGAATCGTGTGGCCATAGCGGTGGCAGACTCCCTGAAGTACTGCGTCTCTTCTGTGAACAGAATCAGTGATCGGATCACGGGAATGAGAATGGACACGAGGGAAGAGTACTGGACCGTACTGACCATGTACGCACCACAATCCGGTTGCTCCGAGGCGAAAAAGGATGAGCTCTACCTTACCCTGGCCGAAGCCATAAGATCTATTGCGGAAGATGACTACCTCACCATAGCTGGGAATCTGAATGGCCATGTGGGAAATGACAGAAGGGGTTTAGAAAGGGTGCACGGAGGCTAAGGAGCAGGTGCAAAGAACGCTGAGGGAACGGATCCTTGACCTAGCCACCGCCCTCGACTTAGCAATCTGTAGCACCTTCTCGCGAGAAGAAGAACTCAGAAGATAACCTACAGCAGTGGAAGGAAACAAACGGAAATCGACTATGTCCTGGTTGGAAGATCGTCTCTCACAACTGTCAGGGATATCGAGGTACAGCCTGAGGAACAGCTGGGCCCTCAGCATAGGCCTCTCCTGGCAGACATCGCATCTACCTCCAAGAGAGAAGCGTGAGAGCGAGCAAACATTCCAGGTAGTGGAAAAGGGCACGAGAGAAAGATACCTCGACACCGATAGAAAGGGAGCTCGCTCGACCCACACGGGTCAGTCTAGGACACCTGGACCTATGCAGCAGAGGTCATCCAACAGTGTGCTAAGGAAGTCCTGGGAGAGACGCGAGGTGGTATCAGAGGAGACAAGGCAGTTTGGTTCTAAAACGAGGAAGTCCAGGGGATCGTCAAGCAGAAGAAGGAAGCATATAAACGCAAAAGACACTGAGCGCAGAAGACTACGCTGCCTACAAGAGTTGCAAGCGACTCGCCAAGGCAGCCGTTGCTAAGGCTAAGAATACGGTAATGGACGCCCATCGGAAGTGTACGAGAAGCTGGAGAGCCGAGAAGGGGACAAGTTCGTCTTCCGCCTAGTCAAAGCTCGGCATCGCGCGGCTCAGGACATCAGGGTCGTAAAGACTGTGAAGAGCATCAACGGAGCCATTCTCGGGAAACCAGAAAGAGGTGGGAAGAATACTTCGAGGAACTTCTGAACGAATTCCCCCGCAGGGACAGCACACAGATGGAGACGACGCAGGTCCCATCACTCCCTGGCTGGAGGATGAAGTCCACCGTGAGCTAGGGAGAAGGGAAGTTGGGAAAGCAGTGGGTCCAGACGAGGTGGCGATAGAGGCATGGAAGGCCCTGGGAGAGCTTGGGGTGAGTTGGCTAACAGAATTCTTAAACAATGTAACGGCTGAAGGAAAGATGCCAGATGCGTGGAGGAGCAGCACAATCGTGCCCATCTTCAAACAGAAAGGGGACGCGACGGGGTGCTCCAACTACCGCGACACCAAGCTGACTCCCTACACCATGAAGCTGTACGAGCCCCTGGTCAACACTAGGCTGAGGGAGCTTGTCCCTATCTCGCAGAACAGTTCGGCTTCTGCCCGAAAGATCCACCACTGACGCCATCTCCATCGCAGGAAAGCTGATGGAGAAGTACCGAGAGAAGCGGCGACCCTGCTACCTAGCCTTCCTGGACCTTGAGAAGGCATTCAACCGCCGCCTTGGCCTGTACTCTGGAGAGCACTGGGAGAACTTAAGGTTCCGGATCACCAAGTCTACATAATGAACGATATGTGCGATGGGGCTAAAGCAGCTGTAGGCACCCCGCACGGCTTGACGAAAGAGGTAAACATCACGGTTGGGGTGCACCAAGGATCAGCGTTCAGCCCGTTCCTCTTCCTCCTGACTCTAGATGTCATGGCAAAAGAACTCATGAAGGGACCACTGAAAACCATCCTCTACGCTGACGACATCGCCTTGATAGCGGACAGCAGGGAGGAACTCCAGGACAAGGTGTAGATGGCAGGATGTGCTCGCTGAGAATGGACTCCAGTTGAACGCGAAGAAGACCAAGTTCCTGAGCTCTGAAGAGTGTACCGAACTCATAGACCGTCAACGCGAGAGCATCGAAACTGTCGAGGACTTCCAGTATTCGGGGAGCGACCTAGCTGCTGATGGCAGCGTGGACCAGGCGGTGCGAATTAACGCAGCCTGCATGAAATGGAGGGAGTCCACTGGGATCCTGTGTGACCGGCGGTGCTCGAGAACGCTCAAGGGCAAGGTGTACTGGGCGGTGGTAAGACCTCCAATGCTCTGCGGCTGAGTGCTGGCCTATCTGCAAGAGTCATGAAAGGCACCTCTACTCAGCTGAAATGAGGATTTTGAGATGGGCCTGCGGCTGGACACGACTCGACAGAGTCAGAAACGAGGACGTCACGGCGGTCACAATGACGGACCCGATCCAGCTGAAGGAAAGAGAGCTGCGACTACGATGGTATGGGCACGTGCTGAGAAGACCTGAGGACCACCCAATAAGGAAGGCATTGAAATTCGAAGCAGAGGGCAAGCGACCACGAGCGACCCAAAGAAAAGATGGAGGGACGTCATCAAGAAGGACCTCACTTAAGTGAAAGCTACGGCAGAAGATGCAGTGGATCGGAACAAGTGGCGACGTCTAACACTAACAGCGGACCCTGCGACGCCGCGGGACTAACGCTAGGGAGAAGAAGAAGGTGAAGACTTCCTCATCGTGCCACAGCACGTCTCTTCTTAGCTGCTTTTGCTTGGCCAAAGCCGCGATCGGAAGCGTAGGTAGTGGTTTCAAAACGAAAAAGAGGAGTTGAAGAGGTCTTGTCATAACAAAAAAACGCAAAAGGGATTGACGGGAAGTCTCCAGAAAGCTGCTCTGGTTTCAAGCAGTTACACGAGTATGGACCTAAAAAGCGCGTTTTGGGACGAGTCCGGTCAGGATCTCCAAAAATGGGCCTCACGATTCCACAGGAGACAGCGCGGCTTTCATTCCATACTACTTGTTCGGAAGCATCGCTTTTCGCTGAAAGTCGGGCCTCGTAAACAGAATCTGGAGGTGGAGTCACGGGAAAAGGGTGGTGTCACTGGAGCTCCTGAGCCTCTGCTACTTTGCCTTACAAATTTTTGCAGCATCGTGGAGAATACTACCTTCCTCACAAAATCTTGTACAATTGTGTGGGCCATCGAGGACAGTTGCTTTAATGCTCCAAGCATTTTCTAAGAACTGAACCTCGGATATTTAAGACTCAACTGCTCAGTGTGTCCACGGAAACAGAAATGCGTACGGCGAATGTGGCTGCGATGCTCATTATAGCGGCGATTACTGCAACGACAGGGTTAGTTAATTAAGTTTCTTTCTGAATGTCTAGGATAGTTATATGTTGATAGTTGCTGATGGTTCGGACTATGCCATTCATTAGAAATTAGAGAATTCAATGAAGTGAGATAGCAGTAAAACAATGTGGAAAGGAAGGGCTAATGAACATTATTTGCGGGACAGTGTTCACACTGACTCACTTAGATATATGCGCATGTATGTACATACTATAGACCATATCCACTAGATGGGCTGGGAGGGCTGCGGGCATCATATAAAGCAGGTGTTTTACGGGATATTTACGTTTGGGATGAGTGAAAAGTTGTACGGAGCCTGGAGCGATATTCCGACGGCGAACCTCTGATGTTAGATTTCTTTGAACAGCGTTCACTCTCTCTCTCTCTCCTTTCAAAATGCGGGGCCCGGAGGTATGGAGTCTGGGTCGACTCGAGAGCCCCAAAAGTGGAATTTCTGGCGTTTTACAGCTACTGGGAGAAGTCAGCAAAATACGCACCATCTTGTCGATTTTGCTAACCTTATACATTCTATCAACTGAGAGATTGTACAAGGTGTAGCACATTAATGAAAACAAAAGAAGTCATTTCAAAAAGGTGCTTGTGAGGGGGAGTAGCCGAGGGCCTGAGAGTGTAGCATCCCTCAGCCGTTTCTCCACTCACGAGTTTCACGCTCCCTCCCCCTCAGCCACAGTCATGCCTTGCTAAAAGAAAATAGTGGAGGTAAGGCCCAGGATGATAGGCTGCTTGATAGAAATCTCCGTCACAACGTTCACAGAAATGATTAGAAGTCGCAAAAGTTCAGTGTTGTGGGAAGTCACCCGAAAGTGGCGTGCAGAACCCTCGCAAGTTCTACGTCTAGTCTTGAACAAACTCATCACGGCGCAAGTCGGTGATAGAATAGTGACGGCTCTATCGTCGAAGAAAGAGAACAGAAATTTTGTGGTAGTGAAGAATGAGATTTACAGTGAATTCATAAGAACAGAAATAAAATGAAAAATGAACAACCAAGCAATTGCTCAAGCCCTTGCTTCCAGAATGTTTTTCGTGCCCTATATAATATGTGAACGGCTGTAATCTAATTACAACCAGTAGGGAACCGACACCCTGTGTGAACGACTCCTTGGAGCGGGTCTAATACATCCACAAGTTTTAATATGCGGTTCTCGTTGAAGAAAAACTGTATACTCACCCCATTGACGGGCGTTCCATGTGAGGTGAACGAGCCCCCTCTTCAATAGCGTGCCACCTTCCTCGCCTCAAGCCCCCTCTTCAATAGCGTGCCACCTTCCTCGCTCAGATGCATGGAAACTAGGCTAGAAGAATAGTGATAACGATGCCGGCTCGAAACTCTGCCTGCGCTACACTCATGGTGCAGCACTTGCGCAGTCAGCAAGGTTCTGCAGCGAAACACATACTCAGCCAGAGAATAATCACAAAGGCAACACACAAATAGCATGTTCCGCTCCGATCAGGCGTGGGCTCACATTGCGGCAGCACGAAGCAGAGTACAGAGTCGGCACCGGATATCACTACCCTGCAGCCTCGTTCCCGTGCAGTTTTAGGCGGAGAAACGACATGGTGATGCAACGCTGCGACCCGCTCACTTCACACATGGTAAGTATGAGGATCCACGGAAGTGAATGTACAGTTTTTCTTCAAATTTCTAGAAGGTTATGAGGTCATTGTATTGTATTTTCGTCATCTCGGAACTCTTGCTAAAAATGCACATTGAGATTTGCGTGAATGGTGGAACCGCCAGTTTCGGTGTATGCGTTTGTGCAAACGGCTACTACAATGATTTTTGTGAAAATGGTAGGTATTCAACTTGAATTTCCTCTCAAATACTTTTGTCGAACTGCAGTTGTAGTACTTTGTATTTTAATTTTGACAACATTGTAGCCTGACTCTCCTAGACACACTCCAAGGTGACTACATCTTACATCAGCAGTAGAATCGCTGTAAATTACTCAGTGCGACCTCTTTAATGATTTCAAAGACCTCGAATGCTGTAAACATGCTTGCCAGGGAAATGCTCTCGGCTACAGCTCGTGTCGGTAATGAGCAGCTATTTAACATCAGAAATTAAAAGTTGGAAGTCTCCCACATATTTTGCAAAGAGGGTCTTTCAGAAAATAAAGTAGTTTTTCAAAACGGCTCATCAAGTTTTGTGGCGATTCATGCACGAATCGTAAGTACAACCCTCAATTTTTGTACCGATGCCAAAAACGATTTTTGTTCAGAGTGTCGGTGCGTGAGAAAGTGAATTTCGGGAAAAGATGACATATTGCTAAAGGGTGCCAGCTCTACATGAAGCTTACCCTTCCGGAAGTAGCAATTTCTGAAGAGAGCTGCTGTTTCGATACCATTAACGTTTATTTTTAAAGACAAATTGTACGTACACTTCAGAGGTTCTAGTCCTGCACGAGGTGTACGCGTCAGCTGTGGAAAATTACAGTTCCGTCACATTGCGCGATAAGTCCCTTCAATCCCTTCAGCATTATTTCCAGCTTTCGAGTGATCGAACGGGAGCACTTGTACATCAGTCAGCCCGTTAAGGCACATGGCAAGTATCGTTTCGAGAGCGTGGAATTTGTCTTCAATTCGAAAAGGGGATGACACTATTTGGTTCTACGCGCGAAGCAGCCGCAACAAGCGTTTTGAACCTTAAACCTGTTTCTTCAGCGTTGTACCGCCCCAATTCCCAAGCTTATTTCGTGAATAGGAATAATCGCCGTTCAATTATGGAACAAAGCCACATGCTACTTGTAGCAATAAATCTTTGCAAGATTTTCAAAGTTAATCGAAAAACAAGTGGTGCCAGCTCTACAGGTGTTGATAAGCAAACAGTCAGTATGCAGTGCAACATCCACCCTACAGTCTACAGTGAGCATTTATCTACTGTTACGTGGGCACCTCCGTCAGAAGAAAGTCCGATCCCATAGAACTCGACGCCCTCGCTCAAAAGCCAAGCATCTTCCCCTAGACTTTTTTTTTACTTTTCTGGTACTTTTCTTGATCCTAGGCTCCAAACTGCGCGGATTTCGCGCCCATTTTGATCCTGTTCTGGACAATCCTCGCCTGATCTTCCGACTTTTTGTACACTTTTGCTCTGTGGTGGCGGCCATATTGTGCGAGTCTCCTTACAACAGTTTGAGTTCTCAAGTAACAACAATGTTCCTGTATTTGATGTCGGTCACTGTATTTTTAATGATCAATAATCCTACTCTGGTAAATGTGCATGACCTTTGGGATTAAATTTTTACCTGTTTCAGCTCTATGGAATGTGACTGAGGCGTCTTTCGGTTGGGCGAGCTACTAGTAGTAATTGGAGACTGGCCAATAAATCTTTTGATTTGATTTGATTTGATACATGTACACATGTTTATTTATCATTAGAAGAAAGAACTGATGTATCATTCAACGAGAAAACATAAAATGAGAAGAAGGGAAAGAATGGAATAGTTAGGGCTATGGCACCGAGTCGACCTCCCAAGAATGAGCAGAAAAATTTATAGGGAAGAAAGCGTAGAAGCTCTCATTTTAAGTAACAATGCAAAGCTCTTTTGTGCAGAGCTAGGCTGCCGGGCACGATATGCTTCTTTGCAAACTTACAGAATTCAGTAGAAGCCCTCACAACAAAGAATGTTGCTCTGACATTTGATCTAGCCCTAGGGAAAAGAAGTTTGAATTTATCCCCTCTGGTGTTGGACGGGTGAATAGTGAGCGTGCCTTTTAAATCAACCATCGATCCGATCTTCCTGTCAGTACTTTGGACAACGTTGAAGGTCATTCTTTTTCCTCCTTTGGAGAAGTGATTCGATTCCAAGCATCTTATTCCTAACAGTACTTCTTGGTATAGCACTATAGACGAACCCCAGAGCCCTAGTTAGAATTTTCCTGGTAAAGCTGTTCTACCCAGATTCCAGCGCTGGCCCTCTTGCTGTTGGGGTAGAAGACCGCAGATCCATATTCTACAATAGCACAGACATATGCTTTGTATGCCCTGATGAGTATGCAAGGGTCCCTGGTATGCAAGCCTCTCAGAAGCTGGAATAGCCTCTTCTCTGTGTTCGCTATTGCCGTACAGTGGGAATTAAACGTTAGTTTGTGATCAATAAAACCCAAATCCCTTCTTCTACACTTTTAAGTTGTTATCCATCAATAGAACGATTGTTGCTAGATAGGGATCTTCCTGAGTTAAGAACTGAGGTTTTTCCATACGCTAGGGGCAGTTCCCATAATCTCGAGTATCTAGCAACTGCATCAATTGCATCTTGTAACTTAATTGTGTCATCTTCTACCACCAAGGATTTATAGATTTTGATGTCATCGACGAACACCTTACAACTAACGCCCATTGCTTCAACTATACGAGGTAACTCGAACGTATAAATGCAATACAGTAATGGTGAAAGGATGCCACCCTGCGAAACCCCGCTAGGAGCCAACGTTGTACCAGAGAATGTTTCATTAATGAGCACTTGAAAAGATCTTCGCTCAAGGAAGGAAGCAATCCACAATTCTTTGATGGACACCAACATGTCTCAGCTTCATAACTAGTTTTGCGTGATTGACCTTGTCGAACGCCTTACAAAAATCAAACTAAATCACGTCAACCTCCTTTTTTTCATCTGTAGCCGCGGTCTTCGTTGAAGGATTCGCATTTGAGTCACAGTAGACCTCCCCCTCCTAAACCAATGCTGACAATCCGAAAAAATCTTTATTCTCTTCTAAATGAGCTGTAATTACCCTCTTAACAACCTTTCGAAAACCCAGAAAAAAATGGAAGTAATGCTGACTGGTCTATAGTTACTGGAGATATAATGAAGCGCTTTCTTTGGAATAGGTGTGAATAGGAGTATACACCTATCTTCCACCTATCAGGAACCTCCGCTCGAAAGAGACTTAAGTTGAAGAGGAACCGTAACGGGCCGACAATTCATGGCAGAACTCTCTTGATGAAGCAAAGAGGAATACCGTCTGGAGTGGTCGAGTAACTACGGCTCCACTTTAACAAAAGCTCCGATATTTCTTGCTCACTGAACCATAAAGAATCCTGCATTTGAGGGAAACAACCATCCACTCAAAGTTGCTTCCCACGTTGACAATCCTTTTACAAAATCACTTTCGAATATTTCTGCGAAATGTTCCGCCTTCGCTCCATCAGAGAATACAGCAGATCCATCAGGCTTGACCAAGGCGGGCAACTTCTCTTTCGATTTCGCCTTAGAACTAGAATTAGATTTGAATAGAGCGATATTACTTGCTTTTTCAATAGTTCTTTCTTCCACAAGACAATTGACTACACTTATACACTTCTCGAACTTCTCCACTATGACTTTATAGGCCTGCCAATCACTGTACGTATCTGAGGATATAGCCTTCCAAATCTTTCATCTTAGTATAGGGACTTGTAAATCAGTTTGAAAACGCATTAATTATGAGTTGATCTACTCGTGTGATCTAATAAAAAGCTTCCTCTTCTTCGATTATTAAATAACCAGCTGGCTGACGCCGGCGTGCCTTCTTCTGAGATACAGCACGGCTTTGCTGCTCCGCCGCGCTTGGCTTCTTCTACGCACTTCAATACCCACCTGGTACCTTTTTTTAGTTGAACAGATGGTCAACATTCTTTGGCCAATAGCATCATACCTCCTATTTTCAACAGTATTACGGTGTATGGAATGGTGGTAAGGAGCGTTGACGAAGTGGACAGATGAGTTTGATCATAGGAATGCAGGTAGGCGCGATGGAGCCACGCCCGCAAGGCCGGCCGTATCACAGAGGAAGTCTGGTGTGCCTGAAGTGCTCTGGAACCGCTTGAAGAATTTTCAAGACCGGCTCCGCCTATCTCGACGCACGCCCCACCCACAACGGTATGCTTCACACTTGTCAAGTATTCAGGAACCGTTTCAGGAATTTTTGAAATTGGTTCCGCTAACCTCGCCGCACGCTTCGCTCGGTGACCTCAAACTACTTTTTCTCAATGCCTGAAGTGCCCTGGAACCACCGAATTTTTTTATTTGGCTCTGCCCATCTCAAGTGTGAGGCGCACGCGCTGCAAGCTCCGCCCACAGCGCGTGCGCCTCACACTTGTGAACCGATGCCCCCCTCGGTGACCTGTTCCGTTCTTCCCGTGTCTGGAGTAGTCTGGAACCGTTTCAGGGATCTGCCTTGCGCTTCTCAATTGATGACCGTTCGCTGATCTTCAACTACTTTTCCCGGTATAGGAGTGCTGATGTCGGACGAAATTTCCCAACTAGGTTCTACCCACCTCGGGGCACGCTCCGCCCACATGGGGAGTGCCCTGCACATTCCGACATATGATCACTTGGAGACCATAATCAACTTTTTGCGCCATCTGTAGTGCTTTAGGACCAAACCACGACTTTTTAGACTGCTACCTCGTGTTCAAATGCACCCCGCACACTGTGGGCGGGCTTCAGCTCCCCACAAAGATTGTGGACTCTGCCATTTGTTCATCTTCGTCGCGAATTTTTCTGCGATCTCTGATCTTTTTCGGGAATCGAGCTACCGACCTTTGTAGGAAGCACCCCTTCTCAAGTACGTCCCTCCCATTTCGGGTGTGTCTCCTCCATTTGCTCTGCCAACTCAATGGTAACCTTGTTCCACTTTTTCCCGTCTCCGAGGTGCTTTGTAGCTTTGTAGCCAAATTATAGCTTTTTCAGTGACACGGGAAGCGCTGCCCATCTCAAGTACGCCCCGCCCATTTCAGGTGTGTCTCCTCTTTTGGTCGGCCAGCTCCTTGTATTACTGCACTGCTCCCTTATCTTGGGACTGCTCCGAAACCAAGTTGTGATCTTTTCAGTGACACCGCTAACTTTTGGCGCACGCTCCGCCCACGGTGGACGGGGGTTACCATGGGTTATGGATGCTATTTAGGTTTTCCCATGCTCTACCCATCCCCTTCATAGTTCGACCCCTGCAAGTTCTTCTTCAGGTGCTATGAATTCCGTGACAAACAGACAGACGGACACACAGACACACGCACGCATGGACACAGCCGATTGTATATAGGATGATTCTGGTATATTTGAGATGCGAGAGTGATCTTTTAGCCGTGCCCGCTTTGATCTATGTTTGCTTTCTATCGATTCAGTCTCTGAAAAACGCTCTAGGATTGAAATATTTCGGACCGCCTGGTCTGCGTGGCCGGGAACAATTTAGGGCATGTAGCAAGCGAACATCCAGAACCTAAGCTGCTTGATGTACCCGTTGAGAATTGACTCTGGGTGAAAGGAAACCGAGTTCTGAGCACCGAAGAGTGCACCAAACCCATCGTAGACGGCAAAGGCACCAAAAGTAGAGGGCTTCTAGCGCTCAAGGAACGATGTAGCAGCCTGGTAGCGAGGACCAGGCGGTAAGGGCCTGAATAAATGCAACCTGGATGAAACGGAGAGAGTCCACAGGAATGCTCTGCGACGAGCAGTGCTCCAGAGAGCTCAAGGTGTGCCGGGCGAAGGTAGGGCCGGCGATGGTCTACAGGAGCGAATGCTGGCCTATGTGTAGGAATTCTTGAAGCAGCTGAAATCAGGGTACTAAGAAGAGCACGCGGCTAACGCGACTAGACAGAGTTGGAAACGAAGACGGCAATGCAATGGTCACAGAGACTGCTTGAATCCAGCTGAAGACACTAGAGCAGTGACCGAGTTGGTATGGACATGTGCCGTGAAGATCTGGAGGAAAGCGTTAGACTTCAAGGTACAAGGAAAGTGACTGCGAGCCCCAAACAAGAGATTAGGGACTCTCAGGAGGACCTCTTTGAAGTGAGTGTCATAGCAGAAGATGTGTTGTATTGGAGCAGGCAGCAGTGTTAAACAACAGCGGATCATGCAGCAGTGCTTGGGACCAAAGCTAGGGAAAGACTTTCAAAGTGAGAAATCCCCCATGAAAGCGCAGCGCTACCATGTTCAAAAGGGATACATAGCACACAATTACCACATGTTATAGGTTTGGTATACACGTTGTTTCGCTCGTCTGTGTGCTATCTAGCCCCTCTTATCTTCTGTTCCACCAACGATGGGACATTGAAGGTAGACTCTGCACTGGTAGATCCTTTTCATGGAGAAATGACCAGCTTCACAGCCAAGTAACATGGGCAGAGCACAACATCGTGATGTGTGAGGTAGGGGTGTAGGTACGATCCCCCCCCGAAAGAGGGTGTCAGTACACCCCCCTCCCACCTAAATGAGGGTCTCGGTACGACCCCCCCCCCTCCCCCTTCCCCAACACCTACCTACTCATTTTCCAGTCCAGTTTTTCACCCAAAAATATTCCGTCGAGTGGGGGGGAGGGGGGTGCGCGGAGGGGTATATAGCCAGTGTGAAACGGGTATTCGTCATCACCCCATATATATAATTCGCTTTGTCTGTTTGTTAACTTGTTTGTTTGTTAAGTTTTTTTTGTTGTTTGTTTGTCCGGAAATTCGGTCGACCAGAAGAACGATTTGGAGAGGTCGGGTCAAGGTGGGGATGGGTAGAGCATGGGACAGAAATAAAAAGCACACTTGACCTATGCGAAGCTCCACCCACAGTGAGCGGGGCTCTCGCTGAAATTTTGAGGTTCCGCGTAGAAATGTTCATAATTCGCTTCCGGAGCAGCCTGAAGATGGAGAAAAAGTTCAGTAATGTTAGCAAGGAGTTGCCAGACTACCTGTGGGAGACACCCCAAAATGTGCGGGGCTACCTTAGTCCACTTTTTTTCCGGTATCTGGAGTGTTCTGGAACCGAGCTGCAAACTTTTAAATTGAATACCCTGCGATTTAGGGCAAGCTCCGCCCACTGTGGGCGGGTCTCAACTCACTTTGAGCGTGCCCTTATTCGCTAGATATTTACATTCTACAGTGAGTTTTTGCGACTTCCAAACACTCGCGAACCGGGTTAGTGAATTTTGCGAGAAGCACCGTCCACCTTGAGTACGCCCCGCCCATTTTGGATGTATCTGCCACAGTTAGTCTGGCGACTCCTTACTAACCTTATTCCCTTTTTTCCCATCTTTGAGGTGCTCCGGAAGCGAATTGTGAACATTTTTCTGCGGAACTCAAACTTTCGGCGAGTACCCCGCCCACTGTGAGCGGGGCTTCCCAGGTAGGTCAAGTGTGCTTTTTATTTCTTGTCCCATGGGGTGATAGGATGCTAGTATATAGTGCACACGAAACAGGAAAAACCACGCAAAAAGTCAGTAACCGGAAAACCAACGTGCTCAAACTCTCAACAAACTTCTCTCAAAGGCACATACGACCCCCCTCCCTCTCTCAACAGCGACCGAATACGACCCCCCCCCACCTCCCCCAGAGAAAAAGCACGACTCCCTATGTGTTCCACACAACGATGCTCTACTCTGAACATGGGATTCTCTCCGCTCAAAAGTGCAAGGAATGGGGCTGCGGGGCAATGATACCAGGGTCGTGTTGATGTTGTTTAACTGCATGCCGTTCAATTGATTGATTCAATACCGTTCAATTGATTGATAATTACTGTTCAATTCGAAAGAAAAAAGAGTAGTAAGAACCACGACTGTTTTAACAAAATCTGCATGAAAAGAGTACCTGCGAATTGTAAAACTGACGCGCAAGCCAACGAGAGAGTCATGAATGGAAGGTTGTGGAAAATGTATTCACTTCATTTTTCTAGATGCAAATGAAGAAACAGCCATATGTATAAGGCAACACAACGTGAAAAATACGAAAATGCCGAGTTGTCAACATACAAGACGTCTTACAAAGCATAACAATCATCACTAAGGCTTAGAAAGATAGCGCAAAGTTCCGCCCTGAGTTCGCATAAAGAAAGACTTTCTAATCATAACAACACACAATGAAGATCGATCCTTCGTCCTAATTCAGTAGTCAATTTGACCATGAATACGGAACCCCTTTTGTTTGCCTCCACTTACTGTCTATGCAAGGGGGTTCGCGGGCCAACACTGCTTCAGTTTCTCGATGGTGCGTCGCCTACTTTCCTTTCGGCAGACTTACGAGAATCCTTCCGAGAAAACCACTCCGTTATAGAAGACTAAAAATTTCTCGAATTATATCTGCCATCCACTTGAGAGTTTGCGTCTGAGAGAACTAACCTGGCTACCCCAAAACCTATTTTTGAAGAGTGCGTTGAAAATTGAAGTGAGGGCACACAAGAATGCTGGCACCAGTACCAAACCATGAATAAGCCCCAAAGTAACCACCATAATCATAGTTTTTACGAACACCTGCAATTTGGAATGCGACTTGATTGTGTTTTGTCAAATGTCACTGAAAAAAGAGTCCTTCACGACTCTGGCATTCCAAGCACTGGCATTCCAAGCACTGCCATTAACGGATCGTGAACTACTTAATTACTACGAAGGCACTATTTACCCTTTACTGCCCCAGCCATCCGAAATCAGGCCGGTTCCTGACCGACTTTTTTCCCCGTGGGCAGAATTCGCTGAAAACTTGCTCCCAGGGGTAGTTCGACCCGCTGAACACGAATATCGCATCCGCTTGACCCGAAACCTCCTGGCGCCCGCGCCACGGGCGTCGGCGCCAAAGTACTCTGAATCACTAAACTGGCTGAAAGTTTGTCAACTAGGGTAAATTGACCATGTGAACACGAATATCGCATCCGCTGACCCGCAACCTCGCTGGCGCCCGCGCCACGGGCGCCGGGCGCCAAAATACTCGAAATCTACAAAATCTCGCTGAAACTTGCCTCCCAGGGGTAGTTGCGACGCCGCCTGAACGACGAATATCGCTATCCGCTTGATCCGAACACGCTGCCTGGGCGCCGCGCCAGCGGGCGCCGGGCGCCAAAATACTCGAAATCACAAAAATCCGCTGAAACTTGCTCCGCAGGGGTAGTTTCGAGCCATCCGCTGAAGGCAGGAATATGCCGCATCCGCTTGACCCGAAACCTCCTGGCGGCCCGAGCGCCAGGGCGCGGGCAAAATACTCGAAATCCACAAAATCCGCTGAAACTTTGCTACCCAGGGGTTAGTTCGGACCCGCTGAAACACGAATATCGCATCGCGCTTACCGGCCGAAAGGTCCTCCTGGCGCCCGCGCCACGTGGCGTCGGCGCGCGAAAAGTATCTGATATCAACTAAACTGGCTGAAAGTTTGTCAATCTAGGGTAATTGACCATGTGAACACGAATTTCACATTTATTTTGCAACTGAAGAAATTGTGTTTCGCTCGTTTAATTGGCAGTTTCCAAGTTAATGAGGTCAGTTTTTTGAGTCGTCCCACGAGAACCTCATTCCCGTCATGATTCGTGGAATTCCCATTCCCACGAGCTTGCCGTGTGAAAGCTGGGCGAGGCGGATTTTCGAAGAAGCGTGTTCATGCATTTTTTTCATGCAATATGGGCAGTTGCGGTATTCGATGATCAGGGGGTCAAACTTACCCTGGAAGCAAGTTTTCAGCGAATTTGGTGATTTCGAGTAACTTTGGCGCCGGCGCCCGCGTTGGCGCGGGCGCCAGAAGGTTTCGGGTTAAGGCGATTGCGATATTCGTGTTCAGGGCGGGTCGAACTACCCTGGGAGCAAGTTTTTCAGCGAAATTCTGCCCACGGAAGAAGAAAATCGGTCAGGAACCGGCCCGCTGATTTCGGATGGCTGGGGCAGTAAGGTAAATAGTGCCAACAACGAAAGCTCATTTGTTAAAGCGAAAGGGACTGTGTTTCACCAACTGACCAGGAAAGGCCAACACATCAGCCGGCTAATTTGGCAACGAAATGTACACCATTGTACTCATCTTGCCACGGATGAACAGCAGGACTATTTTTTTAATATTTGTGGAAGATTCTCTGAGCGGAGTTGTGAGGTTTTTCTTTATCGCTTTTCTTCTTCCGGGCGTGCGCCAGCGCCAAACGCGTAGCCCCTGTAGCCGCAAGCTCACGGAGCGCGTCTTCGCGGCAAAACATGGGTAATCATATTCGTGTTCAGGGGAAATGCGAATAAACCCTAGAAACGTCAACCCCAGCGGAATCCGAGGTTTCTAAGCTGCATTTTCGAGAAAACTGGTTTAATGATGATGCTTGTGGCTGACTGCATAGCCAAAAGCGATACTACGACTACCATACTGATGATGACTGGTTTTTCCCAACTGAAGTATCTCTGGGTCATGTGCCTTTTGCGAAATGACATTAACCGGCTTGACTTATTCTTCGGCCGTTTGCACTCATCGTGCCTCTTTACCAATCAGAGGTAAGTTCCATCTCGAACCATTGTCCAAGGTTAGGGTGAGCTCCCCTATGCTTTCGATTACCCATGAACAGCACAACATTTTCCAAGTTAGGTGAACTACCAATTCGCTAAGAAATTTGTCCAGGGTAGTTTGACCGCTGAACACATGAATAGTGATAGTATTTTCATTGCAAAAAAGCCCCCTTAACATGTGGTTATCCTCACATAAATAAAGGTTTCAAAATAACGGCCTACGGCGATCGCCCCGCCTTTCGTTGGCAACCTAATCAACAAATTAGGGGGAAATACCAAACAGAAATTATGGAGGGCTACATACCATGTTTTTGATGAAAAGCAAAGATTCCGATGCCAAGGATTCCAACATTCGACCCTCGGTGTCTCTGAAGCAATACACTTATCCACTTAGGCATGACCGCGCTTGTCGATGCAAGTTATCCTTCTCAACTTGAGGCAACGGAGCTAAGATTAAATGGTCCGTAACTCCCTTTGGGGAATCGTTCCGCAAAATCGGAGGGCAGATTTGGATTCGGCGGCTCAAGACACGTCCATATTTATACATCTCACTGCAAATGGCCGGATCGACCTGTTGGGGTTCCCTTGTTAGTCCACCGTTTTTCCATTACCTTAATATTGGCCATAAAAGGAGTTACTGGTTCCCAACATAAACCAGTAATGGATCAGTTGTAATGGAAAATTTTCGGGGATGGTGTTTCGTCGCACGTGCGATGGTCTAGAGGAATTTCCTTTGTTCAAAATCCGGGAGATGCGGTCCATGCCTTTATTTATGACAAGGCAAAATGACAGTTGTCTCAAGATGAAATTTACACAAATAACAAGTGCAAATGTGGTGTGCACATATGCACCCTTTTCAAACCCCATGATTTGGGTAGCTGACAATTCTCACTGTTGTGGCGAAAAAATAGAGTTCCGCATCGTTGGAGTTGCCTGAAGCACTTACCTCACTCGTATAAGCTCCCACGAACAGAAGACAAAGAACGAATAGTATTGTCGAGATACCGCACTGAAGAAGAGGAAAACCAATCGCCGACATTGATCTGGGGAAGAAAATTTTCAATACATGAACCACTGTCATCGTAGCTTTCCATTATTCAACTCAGTAGATTAATAGACGCAGTAAAGCTATACCGGCTTCTTCGTTAGAATGCCGGGGAAGTTAAGTGCTGTGAATATCCCTTTCCCTATTAATTATAAGCGCAGGGCAAAATGGCCGGAATCGCGCGAAGTAGCGACCTTTTTACCCGCTTCAACCACTGAGTGGATGAACATTCGCAATGAGAAAGATCATCGCTGGTTAACGAGCGAAGAAAACGCATATAGTCTTGCAGAGACTCTTGTGTTCGCTACCAGTCCTTGCACTTTGGTTCTTGTGTCTAGAAGTGAAAAAGAAAACTAACATGAGGTGAACATTACCAGATATGTTCACAAAAACAAATCTGTTGGTTAGAAAAATGACTCAGCGGATGGCTCAAAATATTAGGTCATTCCTCACAAGGAGACATATAGAAGAATGGCAGGAAAGCAAAGGGAAAGGGCGGGCTATATACCATTTGGAAGCTAGTACCTTTAGCAATGTGTCCGTGAAATTTGGCAGACCTAGCCACAGAAGAATTTTTCGAAAAACAATAAAGAAGCCCGAGTGGTCAAAATGGGCGCCGGATTTTCAGATAAAGCGTCATGAGAGGAAAGTGCCCTGCTCAAACTTGACCTGTGCCACACCAGGTTGCGTCTAACGGGTTATTGAAATACAAGGTGGAAGAATTGGTTCGGGAGCCCAAAGAAGGAGGAAAGGAAAAAATTTGTTGTCTCGGACGGTTTCATAATGTTCATTATGAACAAGAAAAATGGGCAGATGAAGTCAAGCGCTGAACGTCTGATCACAGAGCCAGGACCCTTGTCGAGATTTCCCGCGAGTCTGTCATCCCAGCTGCAACTGCTGCCCGAGTTATGTCTGATAAACTGACGACGGTTAGAAGGGTGTGCGTATGGGTACCTAATTTTCTTGTAGAAGCACGATCACAGCACTGATTCTATGCCTGTAGCAGCAGTGTTCTCCGCATAAGATGTCATTCACGACTTTAAAAACGCCTCCCTGCCCTGGATGAAATATGGGTGGTCTTGACCGAGCCAAAACTCACAGGTATCAATTTTATATTAATGCAGATGAGAAGCGGCCCGCTCAAATTCTGCTATAAGGAGCAACGTGGGCCTAAGTAGATGAATATCACAGCCAAGGATTTCTGCACTGTGGCTTTCAAGCGGTTCTATACAGAGAACAAAATCATCTCTGTCGGTCCGTGGGCGGAGTCGTTGGGGGCGGGGTCAAGCGGACCATCACCCACTATGTATAATTTGCCTAGTTTATTTACTTGTTTGTTTGTCCGGAAATTCGGTTTTGCCAGAAAAACAATTTGGAGACGTGGGGTCAAGGTCGCGATGGGTAGGGCATGTGACATGATGTAAAGAACAACCGTCATCCATGGTAAGCCCCGCCCACAGTAGGCGCGGCATGCGTTGAAATTTGCGGGGTTGACTGGGGTTGACGAAAGGTTGACTCATCAAGTGGAGGAGACACACCCGAAATAGGCAGTGCGTACTAGAAATGGGCGGTGCTTCCAGTGTCACGGAATCATAATTCAGCTGCAGAGCAGCTCCGAGATGGGAAAAAAGCGAAACAGGGTTAGCAAGGGGTTGACCCATCAAGCTGAGGAGGCACTTCGATATGAGCCGAGCGGTGCATCCTAAAAATGTCGGTAACTTGGTCCCCGGGAGTGTTCAGAGATTGCAAAAAAGTCCATGCGAAGACAAACATCTAAGGAGAGTCCGTCATATCTGCGGTGTGCTGTGACCCGCGCACAGTGGGAGGGGCGTGACCTTAAACGTAAGGTAGTTATTTGAAAAAAATCGTAGTTTGGTCCTTGAGACGCGAAAAAGAGGGTTATGGTCCCAAGTGGTCTCCTTTGAAAAGTGCAAGATACATCGTTGTGGGCGGAGCGAGCGCCGAGGTAGGCGGAGCCTGACTTGGAAGTTCGCAAAACGGTTCCCGAACACTCCAGACAACGGGAAAGCGGATTAATGTCAATGATGGGTCATCGGTTGAGAGGTGCGAGGCTCATCCGCTGTGGTTGGAGCATGCAAGGGGTGGGCGGAGCCATTTCAATAATTCGTAAAACGCTTCCAGATCGAATGTTGAGTTATTTCTGCCAAACGAGGTTGTTAGAAAGAACCTTTTTATTGGCCCGACGTTTCGACCTTCTCGTCTTCTTCGGAGGTATCAAAATGGCTCGAAGCTTTCAATTTGTCACCTACCCGACCAAGCGCCTTCCACAATCTAGCATTTCCGACGTCGTGTCCCGAACGCCCCCGAAGAACCCTATAATAACTGCGCATTATTCACCGAGGTTCCACTGTGCGGAGCGTCGCTCACGCTATGTTTCAGTAGAGTAAGTAAGGACGAGAGTCTCACTAGAGTATCATCGTGTCAGCTAAGTCAAAATTGTCATTGTGCACGTCGCCCATACTGTAGCTTGCACTATGATACAAACGGCAAGAACTCATTTGTAATTGACGGACGCTCATTTCTTCCGTTTATCCTTGGTTTTCTGGCAAAAATCCAAAACGATTCCAGGGCTTTCCTGGAAGAGATCTCTGTCTCGTACCCGAGTATCGTACACTTAACATCAAATTCATTCCCGTTATGCTCCTCAATCTTATGCTTGCCAAGAGGGGTTGCCATCATATCATGCCTTTTCACAGCTAGGCGTTCATTGATGCTAGCAGCTAAGTCCCATTCTGCTTCCCCGATGTACGTGCCGTTACAAACCCTGCACTCAAGTTGATAAATTGCCCCAGTTTTCTCACAATCTCCTACCCTTCCATATGGGCGAATAACGCAGTCTGGTATCATGCACTGCCTGCTGTCGGGCCCCCGAAGAACCCTATAATAACTGCGCATTATTCACCGAGGTCCTTGAGACGGGAGCTTCCACTGTGCGGAGCGTCGCTCACGCTATGTGTCAGTAGAGTAAGTAAGGACGAGAGTCTCACTAGAGTATCATCGTGTCAGCTAAGTCAAAATTGTCATTGTGCACGTCGCCCATACTGTAGCTCGCACTATGATACAAACGGCAAGAACTCATTTGTAATTGACGGACGCTCATTTCTTCCGTTTATCCTTGGTTTTCTGGCAAAAATCCAAAACGATTCCAGGGCTTTCCTGGAAGAGATCTCTGTCTCGTACCCGAGTATCGTACTCTTAACATCAAAGTCATTCCGGTTATGCTCCTCAGTCTTATGCTTGCCAAAAGGGGTTGTCATCATATCACGCCTCTTCCCAGCTAGGTGTTCATTGATGTGAGTAGCTAAGTCCCTTCCCCGAGGTACGTGCTGTTAAAGCCCTGCATTCAAGTTGATAAATTACCCCAGTTTCCTCAATGGAAGGGGTATGGAGGTTTGTGAGAAACTGGGGTAATTATCAACTTGAATGCAGGGCTTTAACAGCACGTATCTCGGAAGGGACTTAGGCTACTCACCATCAATGAGCCACCTAGCTGGGAAGAGGGCGTGATTATGATGACAACCCCTCTTGCCAAGCATAAGACTGAGGAGCATAACCGGATTGACTTTGATGTTAAGAGTTACGATACTCTGCTAGCGAGACAGAGATGCTCTTCCAGGAAAGCCCTGGAATCGTTTTGGATTTTTGCCAGAAAACCAAGGATAAACGGAAAGAAATGGACGCGTCGTCGTCAATTACAAATGAGTTCTTGCCGTTTTGTTATCATCAGTTGCGAGCTACAGTTAGTGGGCGACGTGCACAATGACAATTGTTGACTTAGCTGAGCACGATGCTACTCTACGTGGAGACTCTCGTCCTTACTTACCTACCTGACACAGTAGCGTGAAGCGACGCTCCGCACGAGTGGAAGCTCCCGTTCAAGGACCTTCTGGTGATAACTGCGCAGTCTATTATAGGGTTCTTCGGGGGCCTTCGGGACACGACGTCGAAATGCTAGACTGAAGGCGCTTGTCGGGTAGGTGACAAATTGAAGGCCATCGAGGCACTTTTGATACATCGAAGAAGACGAGAATGGTCGAAACGTCGGGCCAATTAAAACAGGTTCTTTCTACAACCTCGTTTGGCAGAATAATCACACTTCGATCTGGAAGCGCTTATGACGAATTATTGAAATGCGCTCCGCCCACCCCCTTGCGATCGGCTCCAAGCACAGCGGATTTTGAGCCCTCGCACCTCTCAACGATGACCCATCATTGACATTAGATCCGGCTTTCCCCGTGTCTGGAGTGTTCCGGGAACCGTTTTTGGCGAACTTCACAAGTACAGGGCTCCGCCGTACCGGTCGGCAGCTCGCTCCGCCACAGGACGATGTACTCTTGCACCTTTTCAAAGGAGACCACGTTGGGACCTAACCGCTCTTTTTCGCGTCTTGAAGGAGCAAACTACGATTTTTTTCAATCACTACTTACGCCTTACGTTTAGTCACGCCCCTCCCACTGTGCGGTCGGCGTCAGCGACACACGAACCGCAGAGATATGACGCGACTCTCATTAGCTGTGTTGTCTTCGCATGATTACTTTGCAATCCTCTGACACTCCCGGGGACTCAAAGTTACCGACATGGTTATTTGGATGATGCACCCGCTCGGCCTCATCTCTCTC
>MU966673.1:0-11768 GCA_036418165.1 Cooperia oncophora
CTGGGGTGGGATTAGTTCACTAGTGCCGATTTCTCTTGCTACATACTTTTCACCCATAAGCTCGCCAGTTGGATCGGATTGACGCTGACATTCCTCCTGTGACTCAGCTTCCCACGCATTCTTTCGCTGTATTGGCATACGCGAGTAATGTCTAGCATATCTCTCACTTGTACATGGTTACGTGACAACGATAGGCCAGAGCGCAGAGCAATAAGGGACTGCTACTGCCAAGGCATCGTGAGGTACAAAAAAATGCAATGCGAGTTAAGAGATGAGTGTTTTCGAGGGGAGGGGACACCAGATCAGTATGCGTGAAAAGTTGGAATGTGAAAGGTAAAAAAGCCATAAATCGCCATTCAGGAAAGAGAGCGCAGAGAAAATCAGAAAGTTGGCGCCGTTGAAGGAATTGAGTTTTAGTTGGCTGTAGACCCCTGCACACAATGTCAACGGTAGTGCTCCTTCCCAAAGTAACACCATTTATATCATACCAGTGAAGAAGGCAAGTTGGTTGTGAATCTCCGCCACTTTCTCATCAGTGACCGCTCTTTTTAGTACGATCAGCAAAAGGTGCGCCAATGGGACCCAACTGTGTTGAATCCCCGCCCATCCAGTTACCGAGGACTATCCATCACCCACCCTAGATACATCTCCGAAGTCGAAGTAGTATCCTTTCGAACAACCTGGGAACATTTCCAATCTGAACGGGAGATAATATGACACTAAAGCGCAGAAGTAGGAGCGCTGACGTTTGCCGTCAGTGCAGCGCTCTATAAGTTTCTGTGGCAAGCAATGATGATTGAAAGGAAGCGAGGATGAGGGTCAATTAAACTATTAGTTCGTTGCTCTCTGTAATGTTATGGAGCGAGTTGTCAGTCCTCGACTTTGACCCGCTCACCTCGGCACACGCTTCGTTCACTGTGGGTCTTATCCTCTCTTCTTGCCCCTTTACTCTTTGCTGAGTGACCCTTTCTGACTTTAATTCACCTTTTCCCGGTGTCTCGGCGGCTCCGACTCATGGAATTCTGACCTCTTTCCGGCCCGCCACGGTAGTGCTCATTCTTCTCAACCGTGGACTCCTTGGTGACATTCCGCTTTTCCCCGGTCTCTAGAGCGCTCTAGAAGCAAGCTGCAATTTCTTATAACAAGTACTTCATGACTATTCAGTCAGTACGTCACCTCATGAGGTGTTTGTTTTGAAAATTTTAAAATCGGGTGTGTCCCCTCATTTCGTCGATCAGTGTTGGTAGTCTGAGTCCTTTCTCCTCATCTCCGGGATTCTCTGGAGCCGGACTATGTCGTTTGTTAGCTACACTGCTTATTCTGTCGCATGCCACGCCCACTGTGGGCGGGGCTGGTCTGTGCGCTTTGTACATCTTATTTAACGCCCTCTACTTCTGTACTTCTTGTCCAATGCCCTGCTTACCTCGACTCGACCTGTCCAAGTTGCTGCTTAGGTAAAACCGGAACTTGGGACAAGTAAACAAACAGAATTTGCAGATTATATAGGAATGTATATGGTTCTTCATGTATACACATGTGTGTACTGTTTTACTTCAAATGATGACACGCTTATTGATTCAGGTAGTGCAGCAGATGATTGAGCAACAGCACATTCCTGACGAGGATACTAAAATGATTACAAAGCTGATCAAGGATAAGGTAATAATAGCCGCGCTTTCATTTCTCTTTAATTTTCAATTAATTTAATTTAGGTGGAAAGCTTCAAGAGGGACAGAGAGTTTAAAATAGCGGAATTGAGGAGACAACGTGAAGAGGAAGAGCGTCAGCGGGAAGAACAAGCAATCAAGGAAGAGATGAAGGCTCGTGCAAAAGAAAAGGAACGCCTAGAAGCTGTAGTAGGTTCTACCATCATTTCACTGGAGTTGCTGTGGAATTGCTGTCCTGTACTACATTTTCCCGGATACGTCAACATCAAATGAAATCGTAGCTTTTGCATCCAAAATGTCATCAACGAGATTTTACGCTGATTTGCACACTTTCTATTATTATAGAGAGAATCCGCTACGTTAACATCCGCTACAGTCACTACTGAAACAACGCAGCCAGTTAGTGGTCAGCAACCCGTAGTCTCTCCTTCGGTGACTTCGTCTACCTTGTCTTCTGTGCAACAAACTACTTCAACTGTAGCATCTGCAATGTCTTCTGACAAAACTGGGCAACAGCATGCAACATCTGTGGTCAGTCCTTCTATTTTGTCCCTGTGCCTTTTGGTTGGGTATTTTGGTTCGGGTAAAAAGGTACCTTGTTTGTAGCCGCCTTCGGAGGATTTCGTTGATGGAACCATATCGGCTCATGAGGAGAAGAAGAAAGCCAAAAGAAAGATTGTTTTGGAAGTCCTGAAAGTCGATGATGCGAAGGATCAGCCAGTGAGTTCAATTCTCTCCAAAAGATTGCTCAATGACTTGGGAAATGCTCATGGGTTTTCACTGTTTTGTTACAGCTTGGTCTCTTGTAAGCTGGACACTGCACACAAAACCGTCACCTTTCAATTTGCTCCTGATTCTGACAAGCCGTCTGTGATTGCTGAAAAGCTTGTAAGTCAATTCGTTTCATGTTTTGTTGTGAAGAGTTCAGGGTGTTCCTTACCACATTGCTAAAACAAGTACCAATCTTTACGAGAAGTGGTCCTTAGTAGATTCTTGGTAGGAATTGTCTTATGTCCCAAATCTGTCAGGATAAAAGGATAAAGTCTTCGCCGTAGGGGATGCGTAGGGATGCGGTACGCATTCTACTACCATTCAGAATCATAGCGGCTTACTGATGGTGAGTGCGATGTGGCCTATCCAATGACTTGCACGGGCCGGTACAAGTCAGTGTTCTTATCCTCCCAGACGAGTCTGGTACCAATTTACCGTCCCCGAAGGTAGAAGGCTTGGCTGGTCCTGGGATTTAAACCCAGAACCACGCGAGTGGTAAGCGCGCCACTTGTCATTACAGCACCTCGGCCTCAACGTTTTAGGATGTTTTGAATTGGGGAACCTTTTTTGTGATCATGAATTACTGACTACTGATTGGCACAAAAATGATGAAGGTCCATCATGGCAGTACGATGAACTTCCATCATCGCAGTATGGGAGTCCGCAGCAGGTCAATCGATAGCCTATGACTTCCTTTCTCCAGTGTAGTATTAACAAATGAATTTGGACCGGGTGGGGGGGGGCATTTCGCATCCTCTCATCCACGTGTCGAGCCATCTAGAGAGCTAATTCATAAGCTTACAAGGATTGAGAGGTTTCCGTGGTAGCTGGACGAGAGCTTGCTCCAGCTTCACAAGCGTTCCCAGGTTTCATCAGAGTGGGACTTGTAAACCGGTAATAGACATTGAAACGACCCCCGCCCCCCCCCGCCCCCCTCCCCTCGTCGCCAAACTGCGCCGAGTTTTCTGCTTCGTTTGTTCTCCCTATTTTTGTTTTGGTTCTCCTTTATCGTATTCATATTGATCAGACGAAACATAAAGCTCACGCCATTGATCAGTCCCTTCGCGATGTATATGCCCTGTACTCTCATTCAGAATTAGTGGTTCATCGAGCGCGTTAGATCTAGTGCAGCGAATCATGAGGCCTAGTTTATGTACGTACCAAGGTTTTTATCCTCCCAGACGAAAATGATACCAGTTTACCGTTTCGGAGTGTGAAAGGCCCTGTTGGCCGGGAGGGGGGGGGGAAGCGAGCCGGGATTCGACGCACATGTAGTTAGTGACACTTGTCACGATACGATACAACAGCTGTGCAAAAAAGAAATGACATTCTCACGTTTCAGCTGGCGGAGAACTGTCTCGCCCAACATCATGTCGCCATTGTGGAGGACCAGCTAGAACAAATAATTGAGGTATACAGAGTGAACACCCAATCCTTCACTCAACAATTTGAATATTACCGAGTTCAATTTGGCTAAAACTACTTCAGACAACTCGCAGTAGTTTCGATTTTCAGTTAGTGAACAAAGGTGTAAGTCGAGTCGTTGGCACCAAGCTCACTACCGTCGTTGAAACGCAAACTACAACAACAACCAGTACGCAGAACATCTCGTCGGGTACATCGACTGCTAGAGTGAGTCAGAAATGAGTTTTCGTCTTTTGATTTGGCTGTGGAGAGTTCAATTTTATGAGTGATATAGGAGGAAATATAGGAGGAATTTTATGAGTGATACACGTAAATATTGGTGGATGACCGGTACCGGTGTTCTCACAGCCATCAGTTCCAAACGGTTCATCATGTCATGCGTGGTGTAAAGCGCCTGCCGAACTGGTACTACATTTATTTCACGAAGTTTAGGCCGGTGTATCTCCTGCTCCAGTTTCGGCGCAAACGCAACATGCGAACGCAACATGCCAAACGACTGCCGAGAAGGTCACTGCAGCTGCTCAGACGGTGACAACTACACCCTCGCCAGCGTCAGAAGCATCCGTACCATCAAATGCTGCGAAGGCGACGGTGTCTGCCTCACCACCACTTAGCAGGGTTGAGTTTCCCAAGGTGTGTTAATTGCTAAGAATTCAATTGTAGTCTGATTTTATAACAAACACGGCTTATTATTATGCTCAGGCCAGATTTTGATCGAAATTGTTCTTTTATGGCGGAGTCTGTCAAACTTTTGTCACCGTTCTGGATCCCCTCAACCCGAATATCCGTTTTGAATCGGAGTGTCAGGCGCTAGCACCACAAGTAGTTTTGCATTACACCCGTGACGTTTTTATTCCAAGCTAGCAAGATATCCGACAAGTTCCTGGCAAATCTGGTGTTCGACGTCTTTTGACGCTAGCGCTCCTGGCGCGAGCTTCGGGAGGCTTTGAGCCGAGCAGATAAGGTATACGAGACGATAATCATGTGATTTAACTATCCACGGGACACATTTCTAGCCAGGGATGCTACGAGACAATAGCTCATGAAGTGCTTTACCTACTTAGCTGTACCTTTTCCTTACAAGTAGAACTCACAAGTGTCATCGGCAACGAAGTTGTGGTAAACCCTACACCTAAGTTCGCTGCGGATGAAGAAGCGTGTCAGGCAGCATGGCTGTGCCACGCAGCAAGCCCGTTCTCTGTCAGTTGTTGAGGCGGGTATGCGATAACAATTGGTAGAAATCAACCGGTGCAAAGGAACAGTCTTGTCTTGCTCGCTTCAACATTCACTTTGGCACCGCGCCAAACTCATCCCGCCTGGCACCCCCTTCCTGCGCTATGAACTAGGCTATACTTTTTATTACGCAGAACTAAACGCCTACCTAATCCCGTGAGCACGTGACTGCATACAGTTGTACATTGTTGAATATCCTCTTTCTCTTGCGTTCCTTGACCGGCCGGAGAGGCGAGTATTTGGTCCCGAGTGAACCATTTTCATACAATATTTTCCTGTTCTTGTTTGGTCCAGAGTAGGGGTCTATAGTGTTCTCTATATGGATGTAGCAGAGTAGGGTTCTCTCTTTGGATGTAGCATCATTTAGCCGAGCCTACAGTCAGTTTCGGGAATGAGCCGCAGTGTTGATGGCGACAGTTCGACGAGTTCAACAACGACACCTATACAGCCAGCTAATGTTCCGCAGTCATCTTCGGTCCACGTAATCAGCACAACTTCGTCTACAAGCACTATCACAGCTGCTCCTGCTGCAAAACCTTCACGTTTTCAAGTGAGTTTGCGAGGGAATACAGGGAAAGCTGATAGAAAGTAGTCTTTTCAATGTTCAGGTTACTCCATCTGTGGTTAATGCTGTACCGCCTGCATCGCATCCTACTACGGCGGTGGAAACTAACACGCTTCCTCCCACGTCTCAAGCTCAGGTACAACAGCTCAGCCCACCTGCTCCCACGATGCTATCGAATGGATCATCACCCAGTACCACAGCCCATTCAAATACTTCTTCTGTAACTAGCAACACAAGTACTGGAAGCAGATTCAAGGTAATGTATTTCGATTTGCTAGTCAATTTGATCTTATTACTCGACATTTTTAGGTACAAAGTGTGCCAGTGCAAGCAACCCTTGCTCCGACCTCTTCCGTTGAGTCTGGGTTCTCCTCTTCAACATCCACGCACACCGAAGCTAGCATGTCAAGTATGGGTTCAGCTTCTACACCACTTGCAGTTCAGCCTTCTGTCACCACAAATGTTGCTGCAACTGTGGCAGTGAGTCTTAATTTCGGATTTCATTTCCTTTGCTTTTTTTGCAGATTGTTGCCGTTTTTGGTTGTTTTTGCCGCGTCAAGAATAACTATATTTGTAGTGCCAATTGCATTTCAGATGCCTGTGCCGATCGTTTCTCCAGCTACAGTTTCTATCCCAACGGCGCCAACAGTTTCATCGACTGCCTCTGTACAAGCGTCTGAAGTGACCGTGATCCCTGTACAAGGTCTAAGTGGTTGCCATGCTGCAAGCTCTGCTTCGCTATCACATCCAACTCACGTGGCTCATGTTGATCTCTCTGCTCTGCAGAAACTGGATTCCGAACTCAGAAAGGTATCCATTTCCAAGGAGAACTTGTGCTTTCTTGAGTCTCTTTGTTTCTTGCAGTGTTCAGAAGGGTTGTTTTGTAGGTCAGTGGGGTATCAACAGTATCTGCTGGATGTACATCTGTCCATGGGCCGATTCCCGAGGCTATGACACAGTCGACTACAGCACTTGTGCACACGGCGGGTTTTCTCTTCTTTTCTGCCTCTTGCATTTGTTGTATGGAATCATACATGGCAGGACCATGAACGTGACGAGAGTGCATCAAAATTTCTCATCAAATTACCAAGGATTAGCAACGGGAACTGCAGAATGTCCTCTTCTCTCCCTAAGCCAATACCGCCTATTCGACTGTTGTAACCTGAGGCATTGTTGCTCTAAACCTACCAGTAAATTTCTTCATGTCAAAGTTGTGCAGAGTTTTTGCATTGCGAGAGAACCCTTCCGTCATATGGCAGAGAAATGTGAAATCATATGAAACAGTGGCTGTTAAAATAGTTAGCTGCATGAAATGTTCCGCTACTTTGGCATATTTACCCTTTACTGCAACAGTCATTAAGAACCAGGCCAGTTTTCGACCGACCTTTTTCCTTTATGGCAGAATTGGCTAAGAAGTTTTCTACGCGGTAGTTTGACCTCCTAAACACCACGCAACAGGAAACCTGGCGCCCGCGCCAAAGTAACAGGAATCGCCAAATTCGCTGGAAACTTTTCCGCGGAGGTAGTTTGGCCTCTCGAGCACGAATATCACATGTGGAGAATGTTCAGGATGGAGTAAAGAGGTATAGGGAAAGCGCAGCCTGCTTCTGCTCGTCTGCACCCTTCCCACCGGGCAGTCCCTCTGCTAAAGCTGATCCTTAGTAAAGGGAAGCATCACTATCACAGGCACCACTGCGAGTGCTGCTTCCCTTCACCGTTTCCCTAACTGCCCTAACACACAGCTCACGAAAGCGACTGGAGTCTGTGCTACAAGCGCCAGAGGTGAAAAAAGTGATGTGTTCGCTTCTGATGTCGATTGTGACGTATGTGTCAGGCGGTTTCAGACAGACCGGATGTGATACTCCTGTTTCGAAGGTCGCACTACCTCAGTTGAAAGTTTTCCAGAAGGTTTTGGTGATTTCGCTCATTTCGGCCTGTAGCGCGGATTTCAGGAGGTTTGGGGACAAGCGGATGTGGTATCCGTGTTCAGTAGGTCAGCCTACCCCAGGAAACAACTTTTAAGCCACGTCTATCCACGAAGCAAAGAGTCGGTCAAAAACTGGTATGATTGCACATGATTGGGGCATGAAGCGTGAATAGGCCATTCCTTCCTGTCCTAAAGCGCTTTCTTAAGCAAGCGAAGCAGCGCATCTTTTGCGTGTGGCACAGGTTGATTCACTATTTCCCATAATCATTGTTGTATGCGGTAATTTGATGCACTAGTGTTGCCATTACAGGTTCACACTGCACATCCTGCACTTCATCCAACCACTAGTCTTCCTCACACACCTGCTCATACTGGTGAAATCGCTACGAACTTGGCAGGTATGAAGTTGTTTCATTCTGTCGACGAAAAGCTTTGTTTTATTCCACGATCTAGGTTTGAGTGAGAAACTTGCGGTGCTCAGCAAGATCCAACAGCAGCAGGGAGATGAGCAGCAAGTGGCACCCGCGGTGCAGCAACCTCAGGCTACTCCACATCATTTGCCAACTCAATCTAGTCAACAGCCAAAGGTGGGTAGCTATCGTCGTGATGTGCTGGTGTTTGTTAGCTTGGTATCGATATTTTGCTTCTCCAACTTTATGCCCAATTTCCAAGGTTAATAATAATCAGTTTTATTTGAAGTAATAACCATCAGAATAGGAGTACTGTTTCCAAAGTCAAATGAATTTCCGGATTCCTTCAGGAGTTTCGCGATCTGTAGTCCGTAAGCCGGGGGAAAGCTCTTTCAGTTCTGCTCTCATCTTTTCGCAGGGGTTTCTTGTTGCGAAAATTCATCTTCGTTTACTCAACTCCAGTTTTTTTTTTAAATCTCTCAAAATTTTGCTTGTAGTGGAGTACAGCTCAAAAATTGATTTTCCGAACATGTATACGTTAACCGATATACTTTCGAGATTTTGAAACTATTCTTCTTTCTTTCGAGATTTAGGCTGAGGTCTCTAGTATAAAAATTAAAAATAGAAGAAGAATCGATAATAGAATAATTCTGTAGAATATCAATCCAATGTTTTAAGGAAGAGGATGAACATGTTTCCAATCAGACGACAGCTAGTGGAACAGATGAACTACACGTCGATACGCTCAATGGTCTCGCCCAAGCGCTTCAGAAAGTGGGGTTTTTATAATTGCGGGTACTAGAGTATTTGTTAGTCTAGTTTCGTTAGTTAAACATTTCTCATATCATTTTTGCTGAAATGGCCCAAGCTGTCCCACATTCTTTTTCATTGAAATAATTCAGTGGATAGTGTGAGGTTGAGCGTTGTCTACCATTTCTCTTTATGCCATCTCTTCCTAAATTGTCAGGCAGCTCGTCGGGTCTCAATGGGAAAACTTGCAGCGTGAGATTTACCAGGGCCTGTTCAAAATGGCCGTTTTCAGTGAGATATACATTTTCGATGCGGCTCCCGGTACTGATCTCCGGTCTATTAGGTTTTGGGGAATGCTAAAACCAGGACTAAAATCTGTGATCGTTGCAAAAATTAGAAAAATGTCCATATCATGTCGGACTCCACTTTTCGTGCAAACCGTGCTGTCAACTGTTCTTGGCTTTATCTCTCGTCGCACGAGCTCATCGCAGCTTTTGTGGACTTTTCCCGCCCATGAACAGTGTAGATGGCGATTCCAACTAGGAAAGTTCAACAGGTCAGCCTGGCCATTTGCAATGAGATGCACATCACTGTACTCACCTTGACACGGTGAACTCAGAACTGTCTTCAAAATTTGCAGAACGATTCTCTGAGCGGAGTTATGGAGGTTTCTTTACTGTTTTTCTTCTTACGGGCGCGCTGGCGCGTTGGCACATGTAGCGCGACTCACAGCGCTCTTCGCGCAAAACAGGTATCATATTCGTGTTCAGGGGGTCAAATAACCCCTAGAGACGTCACCTTAGCAAAATCTGAGCTTCTGACTCAACTTCGAAAAAATGGGGTATGGATAGTCATGGCTGACTGATAGCCAACATCGATACTATGACTAGCATACTGGTGATGACTGGTCTTCGAACTGAAATAACTCTTCAGTCATGTCTTTTCGCAAACAACAGTACCTGGCTTACTTATTTGTGCCGTCTGCATCATTTTCTTGACTATCGGGAGGAAATCCCATTCCGAGACCAGTCATCGATGGTAGGTGAGCTCCAATCTGCTGCTAATTACCCATGGAATAGCCCACATTTTCCAAGTGAGGTCGAAAATCAGATTCGGCTAGAAACTTGTCCCCAGGGGTAATTTAACCCGCTGAACATGAATATGATGGTATTTCATTGCAAAAACCCTTGTGACACGTGTTACGAGGGGTACAAGCAGAAGCACTCTTTCAGGCCACAATGGGTCTACACTTTCGAAAAAAAACTGATTGCAGGTTCCCTTATAGGGTAGTGCAGGCGAGCAGAGATGTTAGAAGCTTTGTCGGCTATGTTCTTGGACAAATGCAAAAAAAGGACTTGCCCCGGAACCGATCCTACGACGTCTCGCCTAAGAAACCCGCTCCCTACCCGTTGCGCTCTGCTACCACGTTTCAGAATGACTCCATACATAAATGTAAAGACGCTTCCACGTTTCCTCGCGATAGCATGTGAAACGACAATGCGGGGATAAAACCCTCCATAACTCCGCTCAGAGAATCGTTCTGCAAATTTTGAAGACAGTTCTGAGTTCACCGTGTCAAGATGAGTACAGTGATGTGCATCTCATTGCAAATGGCCAGGCTGACCTGTTGACCTTTCCTGGTAAGTGGCATTTTATGGGCAAAAAAAACCATATCGCGATTCTTTAGACTTGCTCTCACCTTTCAAAATACTGATGTGCCCTTGACCGGAGATAAACAATAATTGCAGTGTCCAAGTGCGACTGTCGATAAATCTTGGCATATTTCTCAGTACTGTCAGGAGATTGATTTAGCTCGACACCAAGATTGTTAAGAAGTCTTTATTCGGCTGACGTTTCGGCGTCGTCGCCGTCTTCAGAGCCTGGAAAGCCGGAAGACATTTTCGAAACTACTCATCCAACACTATTTCAACCTACAGGAAAAGTTCAAAAGGGGTTGTAAGCTACTGTGATGATGTCATGGGAACAATAAAAACTAACCTTTAGGAAGTCGACCAGTGAGGTCCACCTGTTACCCCGTTCTACTAGTAAAGCGGCTTAAATAGGTAGGCCTCCAGGTCACTGAGGGACCTCCCGAGGGTTGATCGTGTAGATCAAACTCCTCCAAAAGTCATTCCACAGTCGACCAATGAGGTCCAGCTCATAACCAGGCCACCCGCATCGGGTGGCCTGGAATGAGCTGGACCTCACTGGTCGACTTCCTAAAGGTTAGTTTTTTATTGTTCCCATGACATCATCACAGTAGCTTACGACCCCTTTTGAACTTTTTCTGTAGGTTGAAATAGTGTTGGATGAGTAGTTTCGAAAATGTCTTCCGGCTTTCCAGGCTCTGAAGACGGCGACGACGCCGAAACGTCAGCCGAATAAAGACTTCTTAACAATCTTGGTGTCGAGCTAAATCAATCTCCTGACTATAATTGCAGTTATAGAATCGTTCTACAATTTGGATAGTACATGAAGTGAGTATCCGAAGGGTTGCATCCAAGGGTATATATCGTTTCCACTTTGAATTCACCTCTTTTCCAACCAAATTCACCTTTTTTCAAATCAAACTATAACGGAACAAATAAATCAGGCAGGGTTTGTTTTAAATGGCCAGTAATATACCCTAGCCGTGTATGCCGAGACTATGCTGCCGATTTGCACCATTTTTGAGAACTGAGGCGGGGTTATTCCGAAGTGGGCGGAGCCTCACAGCGGGCGGGGCTGCATGTAGCAGATCCAAAAATGCAGAAATTTTGAAAAAATATCAAAATTCCGCAAAAAGCAAGTGGGCGTGGCCAAGGGGCGGAGCCTAAATTGCCAGTGCATAAATGCGCGGGTACGAGTATCTTCGTTGTGCAAAGAGTGGATGTGAAATTAAAAAGTTGAAAAAGTTATGAAATTTCGAAGTTCGCAACAAACCCTTTAAAGAATGGGCGGAGTCCAATGTGTTGATGTGTTGAAAATCTATGTGCGCGCTGACAAGTAGGCATGGCCGTCGGGGCGGGGCTCGCAGTGGT
>MU966675.1:0-12961 GCA_036418165.1 Cooperia oncophora
GTTACATAACGCTCATATACGAGCAAGCAAATGAAGGAGGTCAGCTGGGGACGATATTTACGCGCGGCGACTTCGTAAATCAAATAGAGCCGATTGCCGGATACTATTGACATCTTCAATATGGTGGCAACTATGGGGACGATAAGCGTGACAATATGTCAGACGAGATGTGTAGACGAACAATACCTAACAGTGAAGTGGAGCAAAAGCAGCGGATAACGACACCAACTTAGTGAGGATGTGCGGCCCATCCCACACTTCACATTATTTTCTTGCTCTTATCACATTTGACGCAAACTTGATGTCCGACCTGCTCAGTTCCCGGTCTCTCTCCCTTTCCTTGACTAATTCTTCCTATGTTCAACAATGCCAAATTTTGCGGACGCATCATCGGCGACCTTCTAATCGGTCGTGAGTGCATAAAGCATCCTTAAAAAGATGTCAGTCCGACATTATATCTCTCTCGGGCGACGGCCATTTGCGGCGCTTCAGAACATGTTTACAGGAGTTAGGTGTCTTGTTTACTCGAAAAACACGTCCTCGACCACAAACGCAAAGCCTACTGTTCGTCCGACACAAATAAACAACAGAAGGCCTATTTTGGAACGAAGCAAAGCGACTTAGTAGCCGTATTTGGTAGCAAGCGCTCATCGGATAAATCGATTTTCCGCCTTGTGGTCATGCTTTTTGCGCTAGAAACCACCGCGGAAGTCGATTGCCGGTTTTAACGCAGGGTATTTCTTATAAAATGTAATTGGGGAGGTTCAAAAGTGAGCAAGAGAGAGTGGCAGTAAAGCCCGGGCTGAAGTTCGAGTTCCAGCAGCTTGTGAGATCAAACCGACTTCGTTCCCCCTAATCCTTCGTTCCCCCTAATCCTCTCAAACTTTTGAGGATCAGCAATAGAGAAAAATTAGGCTCGGATTGGATGGCACTTGTACTCAATGAAACCCTGTGGCCACAGCGACAACCGCTTCTCCCTTGAAAAACTGCCAACCCGCTTATGATCTTTCAGTATGAGTGAAAAAGACCGAGCTTTTCAGACCAAGATACAACAGCGAGCAGGAATCATTGACCAGAGGGAGGGGGGGGGGGGGGGGGGGGGGTGTGGGGGGGGGGGGGGAAGAAGGCGGTAAGCGAATGTTAGCTTGGAAGGCCGGCGGGAGGGCTGTTCGCGCTCGTGAGGATTATTTTATCGGCTGATTCCACTGTCCAATGCGCGCTAAGCTCACACTTCCTTCTGGATCAGAAAAGACAGTCAGTCGTCAGTCTAAGTTTTACCTTTGCTGGTTGTTGATCGGAGGTTTTGTCATGTTCGGGAGAACTACCCTGTTCCAGACGTTCAATCATGTGGGCCACACCTAGCACAATTACGGAACTTGTACATGAAGGTGATGGGCGAGAGCCTGCTCCTGCTTATCGAGGAACATCTTGGGTATCTTCCGCCCTGGTACTCGTATCCACGTCTTCTCGGGCTGCGTATTCTTTACTGATATGTTCTCGAACGAGGTGTCTTATTTTGGACCCTGTATATGATGGATGGGCGGGGGGGGGGTCATTCACGAAACGGTAGCCGCTAAATACTCTCCAGAGAAGAAAAAAGCAAAACAAAATTCATGGAGAACACCTTAAGTAAAGACCTAGCAGCCTCTAGACGCGGACCTATTCGTTTTCTGCCAGCAAAGGGGTATCAAGCCGCCTCTGGCTCACTAATGGTTTCTTCGCATATTTGACGCTAATACTGTACAAAGCAAAAAAAGTGTAAAAAGCGGACTCGGGTTAGAAAATAGCCTTCAAGTTTTGGTGGGCGGAACAACGGAGGCGCCAGAACTGCCACTTATAAGGGTTACAGCGCTTCCGATACATACTGCCGAAATCGTGGAAGCGGGATAATCTTAGAGACCGAGGACCAGACTTTCTGTACAAGAAAGGACGCTTAAGAATTGCATGAGCGCGGGGACTGTCTTTGAAGGCAGTGGGGGCGATGACGACAGGAGGGGTGGTTGCTGCCAGTGCCAGTGGTGGAAGGAGGAGGGAGGTTGTGACCAAACGCCCTCTCGCAGCCCTTCCACCAATGACGTTGGCAGCAACCGCCCGCCCCCAGCCATCGTGCCCACTGTCTTTGAGGAGTTTCTGCGGTTGGCTAGTGAAGATGTGGGATGCCATGCACAGAAAAGCGAAAAAAGCCTCGCGGATGGCGCCAAGTGTCGCGTTCGCTGTAGCACCTATCTGATTTGACATGCAACGCTGCAATCAGCCTGCAAGGAAATATACTACTAGCTGTCCCGTGGATTTATCGCCTCAGTCCAGATAATTGGGACCCATCAGAAAAAGCGCTGACTTCACCATGACCTGGTCCCTTGTAAAGTAAGACTGGTAGCCAAGCACGCACTTTTGTTGTTCATGTGGCACAAGTAAATTCACTTTAATCTCTGAAATTTCCTCGTTAATCTTCATCATGCATACTGAAATAGTTTTTGTCTGTTTCTGCCCCTTCAGATTGGTAATTCAGTCAATCCATCGCAGTGCAAATTGTTTTTGCAGTGCATTTATTCATGTGATCGACCAATAAACGTTTTACATTTGACAATGCCGAACGGACGAGTTTTTTTTTCAAAGTCCTTGAGCACTGCAGATAAAATAAATTGGTTGAAATTCTGCAAAATTGATGGACCTCAATCGAATCTAGGGACAACTCACATTTCTAGACCGACAACATTTCGTTTGCGAAAATGTAAGTTCCCTCTTGAGGCATGGGTACAGTTCGGTCTGGGCATCAAATGGCATTCAGCGAGGCTTGTATAAGGCACCAAGTGGAGACCTCTAGATTTCTATAGCTTAAGTGGCTCCATCTATCATTTCGCAGCTTCCCAAGAGTTTAAGGCTGTCAACCTGCACAAAAACCTAGCAGAAGTGCAATATGCCTCTTCAAGCCAGGCAGCGACGAGGCACCGTGGTGATAGGCTGTAGCACTCGACCTATGCCGAGTGCAACTTTACCTTTATTGTTATAACTTTACCTTTATCTTTACTTTTATTCCTTCTTTCCCTTACTGACGAGCACAAAAGAAGGATGCAACTCGTTTGGTTCTTGCCTCAAGGCACGTGCGAAACGGAAACCCAACCTACCTCCTTATTTTGACCCCCATATAATAATTTGAAAACTAACTGTGAGGCTAACAAAAATTTGTCTTACATACATTACATGACCCTACAATACCTTACACTATACCATATTTTAACCACCTGTGATACCTCACTTGCGATCACTTTCCTTCGAACCTGCAAGCCCAGAAAGAGCGTGCGTGAGATTGCTGGAGAAACCTTGTTTGCCTTTCACGTAGCTAGCCATTCCAGCGAACGCCGAACGGAGCTCTTTAACCCCGGTAAGATGCCATATTATCGTCCCCTACTGGTGCTTATCCTCACAAAATGGGTGTCTTTTTCCCATAGACCACTTTTCATCGTCATCATCAAACTGGTTACAGCACAGAAGGCGTTCAGTGATATGTACAGCCGGCGAGCGTCCCGCTGATTGCGTGACGATGGAAAGCCGAGAAATTCCAGGAAATCATCGTCATTGCCCCCGCGTCTCTGACACTGACTCTTGGGCGCTTAGCACACCCCGCCGGCGCGCCCCTTCATCACTCTGTCCATCTGAACTCCCGCGATTGCGATTTGGTTGCTGAGCCCTCACGAATCAGCCTGATTTACTGCTAATAATTTTATGTCTGTTTTTCTGCAATAATCAGCTTGCAAAGGCTGATATTGTTCTAATTTTCCGGTTTCAGCTTTAAAAACACAGGTGAGTTATGTGTTACTGGGAAATAGTTACATTCTGTCATGCCATTCAGCATAAAAGCTCTACTTGTACAAGAACTTGTTTCTTTCTTTCTTTTTCCATTTGCTTTACTTCTCGTGAATGTCTTCCGTTTTTAACTTTCTAATGCTACTTACTCAATTTCATGGCAATAATGATATGGTTGCTTCCTCGCAAACATAACTCACCTTGCTTCATTTGAAGCTCGAACGAAGAATAAATTTTAGCTGTTTCGAAGCTGAAACGCGTCGAGCCATCGTGGTTAATTGGGCGTCTCGCATTATCGATCGCCAGCGTGCGTCGGCGCACGCTTACAACGCGGACGAAAGGCCGCCCCACTGTCGCGAGAGATCGACTGTGTACTAGTAAAAGCAAAAGAGATGGGTAGTTCTCGTCTTTACTGAGCCATGCCTGGAAATAATGAAGATTATAAAGCTAGAGCATCGCTTGAGAAAATCTATATACGGAAGTGGGAACGGGACATGTACCTTCTATGCTAGAAGATTCTTTCTAAACACCAGTGTATTTCCGGTTTCTTGATATTCACTTGCTTTCACGCTCAGATGCGCCTATTATATTGCACCGACGCCTTGGACTAATGTACCTCACCGTCGGGCTTCCCTAGTTCACGGGAGGGACGGCGAAAAAATAGAAGAATAGAGGGTCCGTACTGCGGTTCACCTCTATATACATAAAACGGTTCTCTCCTGCAGTGATTTTCTTTGTTCATGGAACGTCATCAAGTGGCGGAGGGAGTGGGTCTGAGTTGGCTAGTATCTTGGCCCTAGGGAAGGAGCAACCGCGGTCGCCTCCTCACTTGCCATTTTGGCCTTCCTGAGAGAAGTCGTTGACTTTGCGTGGGTTTTCCTTCAATGCTCGTTGCCCCCGCTCGACAGCTTGGTGAGGAGGGGAGGAACCTAGGAGGGGAGTCGTATCAAGCCAACTTTGGGGGGAAGGCACATCATCGGTTGGGGATTTTGGTCGAGTGCGCAGTTTTGTGCACTCGACCAAAATCCCCAACCAATGATGTGCCTCCCCCAAAGGTGGCTTGATAGGACTCCCCTCCCAGTTTTCCTTTTTAGGAAAAACTGGAAAGGTTTTCGGGAAGTTGGCACCCTCCCACTTAGTACCCGCAAAAAAACACCAACATTCGTTTCATTCCTAACTTCATGCCCGCCTCGTGCCCGTAGAGAACATTCTTCTGGAAAATTGCAGGCCTGCAAACAAATGAGGTGGTAGGAAAACAAGGAGGTAGATAAGGTAGACTTTGGGGTTGAAGAAGATCGGATTAGAATAGTATGCAGGGTTTGGGGGAGGGAACATGGGAAGGATGGCGACGTAACCTCCGTTCCGGGCACATCATTGGTTATGGATATTGTTCGAGCCACACGACCCCCCCCCTTGGTTCCCTCATCGCGCTGTCGACCTGAGGTAACGAGAAGTCAGCAACTTCTCCCAAAAGTCCAGAAGGGAAATACGACCCTCTTCCAGCGACCAAATACAAGTCCCCTGTTGGGGAATCCCCAACAACGAGGTGCCCTGTCACTGTCCCTTATGGATGGCGCCCGCTGTACATGGTACAGCATCGTTGTGTGAAACACATGAGGGTCGTGCTTCTTCTCTGGGGAGGGGGGTCGTATTTGGTCGTTGAGAGGGGGGTCGTATGTGCCTTTGAGAGAAATTTGTCGCGTTGGTTTTCCGGTTGCTTGACTTTTTGCGTGATTTTCCTGTTTCACGTGCACTATAAATTCCGACTAAAATGTGCACCAAGATTATTTTTGTCCCTCATGGATGGCGCCCGGTGTACATGGTACAGCATCGTTGTGTGAAACACATGAGGGTCGTGCTTCTTCTCTGGGGAGGGGGGTCGTATTTGGTCGTTGAGAGGGGGGGGGTCGTACGTGCCTTTGAGAGAAATTGGTCGCGTTGACTTTCCGGTTGCTGAATTTTTGCGTGATTTTTCCTGTTTCATGTGCACTACAAATCCCCCGCCCTCGAATTTTGGGTGGAAAACTGGACTGGAATGTGTGGCGAATTGGTAGGTAGGTGTTGGGGATTGGGGAAGGTGGGGGGGGAGGGGGTGTACCGTACTGATCCCCTCTCTCAGAATGGGGGACGTACCTAAAATCACCTCATACATCACGATGCTGTACCCTGCCGGTGCAGAATGATTACTTCTTGACTATCGATCAATAAACGTAAGCGGCGTCTCGAATCCCCTTTTTGAACACCATACATTCATCGAATTCAACACACAAACTTCCCCCCCCCCCCCTCCAGTCTATTCCTATCGCTCGTTCTCGTTGATGACTGAATAAAAGACGAAAAATATGAATGTTTACTGGAGTGTATTATTCATGCCATAACAATACACCATTAACTGTGTGTTTATTGCACGTAATTGGAGATATAAAGACGGGGAGATAGAGAGGTGAAGTGATGATGATGTGGTTCAACAACGAGGAGATGACAAAATACAAAAAAAACAGCAATATTCAAAAAAATTGGTGGACATATTAAAAAATAACATCGAAAAAACTGGGCATCGCAGAGCTCGAACAATATGTCGCTAAAACGTGCTTTGAGAACACGGGTAAGACAAGATATGAACACAAAAATGAAAATATTAAAAAAACAAGTATTTTAAAAATTCACGACGCGAACAAAGAGAGTACAATGCCGTAAAAATATATAAGTATGAGTTTGGTTAAAATCTGAATATGAGATTAGATAAAGCCACACAAGTGGAAGACAATGTCCGGGCAATGTGCTACAGATGAGGAGCCCGAGAGGGGGAAGGTATGGCTGGTTCCTCTTGAAATCATTTGGAGACGCGGGTCATCGCTGGAAACGCGGACAAGACAATCGTAAATGCCTCGTGTTGTCGCGCGCGGCGCATCGACGCAGCGCAGGAAATCCGCGGTCGGATCCATTAGTCGACTAGAAAAGCTTAACTATTATGGAATGGAATGCAAGCGAAGACAACAGTTCATAAAGGGCGATATCAAGCTTTCGAATATAAACGGCTAGGCAGGATAACTCGTCCGTATTGTGCGGCGTCGCTCGCCACGCCCACTAGCGCGGCATATTACGATTGTCTTGTCACATAAACGGCCAAAAACTAATGACTGTTATGAGAGTTTATAGCCGGTATAGATGTAGCCCAAAGGCTAGTCCTGTCCCTTCCAAACAGTCGAGGACCTTTAGGATGTCGCCAAGGGTTTCACCCGATTTGAAAAGCTGCTAACACGCATAAGACATGGGATATGAGAGGAAATGGATCAATACTGTAGCAAAAAAGATCTACTATAAGAAAGGAAGAGGAATGCAGCCACAAGGGCCTATTCAGCGCCACATAACTGTAGATTTAGCACACATGGGGGAGGAACGAGCATAATATGGAGAGGAGACACAATACAACAGAGGCCATAAACAGGTATAAAACAATATACAACGGAATAAAAATGAACTCATATGGTGCACATAAAACAATAAAATGTCATAACCAATCAATATGTCAGTCAATCAAAACATATCCGACGACGACCGCTATCCTACCGATCAATCATTTGCTGAGTTAGCCTAAGCACAGATTCATCGCTTGAACGCGCTCGCGCTCGCCATCAAATTCAGACTTTCTCAAGTGTATCTGCGATTAGGGTTACATTTTACAAAAACAAAATAGCATTTCTATTATAACTATTTCAACTACTGTCGACCAGCCGTTTAGTTTCCGACGTTACCGAGGTTCATTTCCTGATCGTGTTCTGAAGGTGCCGCTGACGCAGGCAGTTCACCCTCAATTACACCTGAGTTCTCATCGGAACAGCCGAACAAGTTATTCAGGAAAGGCAGATTCAACTCCTTGATGTTCAGGATCTCCGGTGCACCAACTGAAATACAGACAATTAGTGTCGAACAAGTAGGGTACACAATGGGGATGAGGGGATACGATCTAACAACACCCCCTTCACCTTCCCCTTCATTCCATCTTTGCCACTAGCATGTCCTGTTACTACTCACTCCTTCTTCAGTTTCTTAAAAATAGATTTAGTCTTGTTCGCGGTAGGTGCAGGGGCGTATCAGGCGGACTGGATTTGGGGCGGAGCCAGCACGTCCTCCACCAGTTGTTGAAGCGGATAAGCGACAACAATCGGTGGAGAATGGGTTGGCGCTAAGCGCAGCCCTCCTGACACGCTCCAACACGCCCTACTATCTACATCTATATCAACAAGAAAAGGTGCCAGTGCGAGCGCCCCCGCTCCCTAAAAAAACCCCGTCTGATACAACCCCTTCCCTATTCCCTACGACTATTTTTATACCCATCTACCTATGTTTTCCCAACTTCCTACCGCTGTTCCAAGGTCTCCAGCTGTTTCACGAAAAATGCCGTCGAATAGGGAAGAAGGGGTCAGGGAAGTGCTATGTAGTGAACACGATACGAAAAAAAAAACAGAGAAAAGCCAACAGCCTGAAACTTCAGTCGCTACTCGGAAATATTTCTCTAAACAAATACGACCTCTCTAATAATCAACTACGAACCCTTCTGAGGAAAAGGGCCAGATTTTTTTGAAATGCTCTTCCGAAGGTAAATTTCCTCAGGTTCCACGAGGTGCGGCACACATAGAACAGTTACACAGATTCGCCGACATTTCATAGCGAGTCCGTCCCAAAACGTCCACAATTCGTCCCCCCCCCCTCCACCTACGAGAACTAGGGCCGGCCACTAGGCGAGCTAGGCTAGGGCGAGGTTCACATCCCTATTTTTATCCCGAAAATCAGTCTAGACCTCCGCCAAAAAGATCAGACTTGCAAATTTTTTCCATATTTGTCCACTATTTCACATAGTGCCCAGATAATATCAATGACCACTCAAAAAATGGAAAATAATGGAAAATAAGTGGCAGAACTTGCAGCCCCCACTAGAACGAAACAAGTTCCTATGTAATCAACTAGCTCCCTATTTTCCTTAATCTCTTTTCTACATCTAATCCAAACCACACCAAAACTAATCAGTCGTCTCATTTTCTCCTTTAATACAATCGCTACTGAAAACCACTCGAGAGGTCTCCATGGCCCATGTTCATTACTCTAATCCTGATTTCATTTAAAACTACGGTAGAACTACTTTTATTGTTGTATTTTCTACGGCAAAAATTAGAACTTGCCAGAATTTGCTAGAAACTTCCTATAACGATGACGGAAAAGACTCGACCCAGAGACTTTTCGACTTTTCAGAACAAAAGGCCAGCGCTTACCAGTTGGCTGCATCTCCTCTTTCGGTTCTTCAGAACCCGGTTGGACTTCCTGCTTGATTTGCGAGTTCATATTCATCATCATATGATGACTGAGGATGTTTTGCGTCATCATATCGGCCATGAATCCGCCTCCGGTCAACGAGTTGTTCAGGCTGTTCAGCTGATGCCGTCCCATGTTTGACAGGCTACCCGCTGGCAGTCCTAGTTCGATTTCCTGTAACTAAGCTTTCAGTTAAGACAGGAATATCGGCGCTGTTCGGCTCAGAGGGGGCATTTTGCACTTTCGCTAGTTTCTGCTGCTAGTTCGTGTTGCATTGCACGGATTAGCAGCAGAAACTAGCAAAAGTGCGTCTTTGCACGTCTCACCTTGATACACCTGTGGACTCTACTCAAGTCTAAAAGCTCATTAGCTTTACAGTAATTCAGAGGTCTCCACAAGACGCATCATCTGTGATCGGTGGGAGCCACTAAAGTGCCCCCACCAAGCTGAAGTGGGCTCGAATATCGACCAACCGTTGTCCGTACCTTTTGCCTCTCAGCAATTCTCGACACCAACTTCATCGCCCACGTCAGCTTCAGCTTCACATGTCCGCCATGTTCCTCTAACAAGCCCGGAGCCTAAAAACCATGAATTTTGACGGTTAACAAAAGAAAAACCGCATTTTTTTCAAATGCTGAGAAAGGTGACCTCCTTGATTTCCAAAGTCAGTGGGTACGTGCTGGGGAGGGGTATTTACCTTCAACATTATTGATGGAGAAGCTATGAGAGATCGTTTGGCCACAACTCACGCAGCCCTTCCATCAATGACGTTGCCAGTAACCGCCCGCCCCCAGTCAGCCTCTATACGCGGAATGTCACGCCCACTTTCCCAGCAGGCGTAAAAACCAGAAAAGGTAAACAATATTACTTGCTAAATCTTCCCATACCTTCTCGAGAATATACTGCTTGGCGATGATAAGAGCTTGAGAAGCTGTGAGATGGCCATGAGGATCAGCCTGCTTCACTGTGACCATGTAGTCCACCAAATCCGCATCCAGCTCATCACCTTGAACAGCGGGTTTTCATTGGAATGTACGATAGTAATCAACTTCACCACTGACCAATCAGTTTTGGACGACCTCGCCCTCGCCCTCGTAAGAAACCCGGAGATCCTGTTGCATGAGCGGCATTCATTCGCAGCATATCAACCATAGCCGGGGAAAACATCCCCTGGGCTGCAGGTTGGGCTGTAGCCGGTGCCGAAACTGATGCCGTGTGAGGCTGTGAAGTCGGCAAAGCACCGAGGGTAGTCGGCTGCTAAAATCATCCAATAAGTTCTCCACAACAAACAAAAAACAGCCAGAATTAGAAGGGACCTCGAAGTTCCAACCTGTTGAAGCGCAGCAATAGGGTTGCTGATATTTGGTATGGATGGATTCAGCTGGGAGGGAGTAGTGACCGCGGGAGCAACGGCAGTGTCCGACATCCCTTGACCCATTGCGTCAGCTTCACCCTCTGACGATGGGCCAGGTGAGGCATTAACCCCAGTTCCTAGCAAGGCTGAAATCAATACAATTAATAGGAAGCTGACGGGAGCAAGAAAGGAATAAGCAGGTCACTCACTGCTATTGCTATCCTTTCGCTGATAGTATGTGGAAACGGGTGGTGCAATACCAAATCGCTTAGCTGCTGCCGCTCCGCCATAAGCACGGGCATACTCGGCTACAGCTCTCCTATCTGGAGGCACTGGCATGGGAACCTTTCCACCACCTGGATGGCCAGCGTATCCTGGAAACCAAGGAATTAATCGGAACTGTACATTTACCATTCCCATTTTAGATTTGACACTTTCGAAACCGAAGCAGACACTATTCAAATTAGATCGGCCACACGCAGAATTTGAGACTTTATAGCTATTTTCATCGTCCTTCTTTTTACACCCTTTCTTCATTGGGTGAAATAAGCTCATCCAGTCCGCCCACTGGCTCCGCCCACTTCACAAAAGCCATTTTTGAAAAATGGTCGGAATCGAGAGGCTAGTCTCGTCTGGCAAGTTAGGGCCTCGCTTGTCACTCGGAACAAACTGTGCCTTGTTTTTTTTTGTTCCGCGTGAGGGGAGACTCTAGCCTTTCAGTTGAAATCCGCGTGAGTGGGATACCCTAGCCTGCCGGTTCTGGTCACTTTTCAAGAGTGGGCGGGCCTTCTGCAGAGTGGGTGGAGCTTAGCGTGGAGAGCGGAACTACCTGTTACAGCTCAAAAAAGGGCGGGAAATTTGTAAGAAAACATCAAAAATCAGCGAAGGTAGGCAAAAGTAGCAGCGAAAAAGAGGCGAGGCTCAGAGTGCAGCTGAAAAAAAATGGAGACGGTCCGCCCGTATCCATGAATATATTCGTTTTGTGAATAATGGACGTGAAAATAGCAGCACTGAAAAAAAAGTTTCAAAATTCGAGATTCGCGTGTGTATGATTTGGTTCGGGAAAAGACTATTTTGGTTTCAAAAATGTCCGATTTGATTCGAAAAGTGCCCGATTCAAAATGAAACGTTATATAAGCACAAATCTTACAACTTACCGGATCCCATCCGTTGTGGCGCTGGTACAGGTGTGCGATTCAACTTGGTCAAATCAGCCAGACCGGAGAGTTGTTGCGGTGTAGCTCCGGGGAAAATCGCTGACAGCACATTCGAGACGTCTTCCTAGAATAGGGAAACCTTTTATAATCAAAGCCTTGATTATCCTATGAGAGTGAAAACTGACTTTTGCTCGAGGCTCGTTTATCGAATTGTGCTTTGAACCGCACGTCTCGCACATGCATGGCGTCACGTGCAACGAACGCATGATTCGTGTCATCTGAAATGTGAAAAACTTTTTTTGCAGCAGAGAAGAGAGAACGAAACAGTTGGCCTGATCCCTCGCAATACAGAGAATATGCCTGCCTCATGCAGACCCCTAAAGCAAATATTAGCCTATGGCACATTTATATTCCTCTCATTGCAACGAGATATAAGCCCAGCTCAGGAGAAAAAACACAACAGCATTAGGAATCAATGCCTATATATTAACTCGCACTCTACGTAATGTGTTCGCGCAATATTTCAGATTTAATGGGGAAAGCATTCAATGGACTCCCAAATAAGTCGGAGCAAGCTGACGAATTCTGAGTCTCACATTCCACTGAAACCAGGGAAAGGCAGAAGCGGGAGTGTGGCAGTTCGGCTTGATGGTGGCACCAAATGGTACAGGCCACCTTGTGACCTGTAGATTCTTGTAAGCAAAGTGATTCAATTTTTCCATTTCGCAGCTTCACAAGAGTTTACACGTCTCAACAGAATAAGACCTGTTAGTTAACGTGAATCAGCACAAGGAACTAGCGCAAGGCAATATGCCCACCACCTCCCCCCAAACCAACAGCTCCTAAATACGACTGTTTTATTCAACTCTGTATAATCAGTGTTTCTGCAAATTACTGTCAATCTCGAACAGCAGAGTTCAAGGCTAGCTCACATGCTTCACATAATCACATCGGTAGAACGCCATGTTTTCAAGGGATTCCACAACTGAAGCATTCTCGTTTTTTAAACTGTTTTAATCTAAAGTAATCTTTTACTACTTATAGTTACCAATCAACCCTACTAGGAGCAAGCCGCCAGATTGGGAGGTCCACAAGACGCTGGTGGAGAAGAGACAATGCCGGATCTAAGATGAGGATCTTTGCCTAACAGTAACCTCAGCGAGCAGGGACTGCAGAGTGGGTGTATGTGTTTCCAAAACGGGAGTTCCGCATTGCGGCAGACCACTTTCGCACAGCGATTCATTTGAAAGCCTCTATGTAGAATTGTCCCACCTGAACCATTAAAAAAGGGGGCAGGGCTGCTGGGCGCGGGTCACAAGTTGTTAAAGGTAAAGGA
>MU966675.1:19943-43207 GCA_036418165.1 Cooperia oncophora
TAGTTCCCGTTCACAGGTCTCACTCTGATAAAACCTGTGAATTCTTGTGAAGCTGGAGCAGCTCGTTTGCCATCACCATTTATCATTTCGCAGATTCTCATGGGTTCAAAGGTGTCACCGAAATATGACCTGCTAGTTAATATGGATATGAACTGACAAAAGAGTTCATCGACAGTGTAAATTGCACCTTCCAAGCCGAACAACGCATCGATTACTTCTGTTAAATTACAAAACCCTTAGAATTCGTCCAAGGACGAGCTACTAATTCAATCTGGGTTGTTTCTTAGTTCGAGCTCCTATTTTTTCCAGTCAGCTTTTGTTGGGATACCCATAAGGCACAGTTCGGTTATGAGAGGAGGAGGGGGGGGGCATTTTGCACTTTCGCTGCTTCACTGGTTCCGGTTTACAAGTCTCACTCTGGTAAAACCTGTGAACTCTTGTGAAGCTGGAGCAAGCTCGTCGAGCCACCATGGTAAATGGTATTTGTATGGTATTTCACTGCTTCACAAGAGTTGACAAGTAGTCTGTACAAACTTTGGCTGGTATCGTTTCGTGGCTTCACAAGATTTCCCAGGTCTCCACTTGATGGTTCAACTCGTCGATGGGAAGTAGATGCATTGCCTTCCCTCCTACCGACTCGCCTACGAACTGCGCCTTTGCAGAATCCCTATTGATATCAAAGTACAATCCTTGTCTTGTGCTCTGCGTACGTCCTGAAGTTGGGGAAAATTTTGCAAAATTGACAGCTTTACCCCTTCGCCGAAGTTACCCCTCTGATACGACCCACCTTCCTTTACCTTCCCCCATCCTACCTGCCATGAAACGGGAGAAACTAAAGAAAGCTAACAGCTGGGAAAATTCTCCTCAAGAGCAAATACGCCCCTCCCCCTCTCTCCAGCCACTGAATACAACCTCGCCCTTAGCAGGGGACTCCAACGTAAGACGTATCCCGCTACTGACAAGAATACAATGAAATATGCGATTATTAAACCATAAATAATTCTCAATACAGTGTAATGACAGGAATGTTACACTAATTTTGGCAACGGGGGCAAGAAATCAATGAGCAGTTCAGCATCTATACATGTCCTGAGCATTTACTATAGTAAACGATCAATAAACTCAAGGATTCCAAATCACCCCTTTTCCTCTACCCTCTTTCTCACGGCAAAAACCAACACCAAACAATGAGAACTAGATCGGAACAATCGCTAAGATCGATTTCGTAATAAGTAGGAGGCCTCACGAGGTTTCCCCGAAATTTTCGCAATTTCCTAATCGAACACATAAACAGCGCCCTTCCGTTGACCTTGCCTATGTAACCTCCCCCGCACTAATGAAAAATAAGAAATAGAAGCAGATCTTGTAGCGGGAAGAGAGACAACATGAAGGTGTAAGAGTACCCGGGGAGAGGACAACCGATGGTTGTAAGGTTTGGGCATTTCACGCTGCATATTACTGTGATTTATAACGAAATGAATTGCTCCCTTTCCTCGTCAAAGTAGCAAATTTCCACTGACGCTTAGTTCAGAGAATTAACTTTTGAATCTTTTGCTCTATGGTCATTGAACAGGCCTTATGCAACGCGAAAACAAATAATTATCTATGGAAAACTGAACTTAAGTGTGCATGACAATGGGCATGAGATTGTTACGGGTAACGATTACGTGACAGATTCTAGAACCAATCAATAATATGTGAAAGTTTCTTTTTCGCTAACCAAGTCAAACAACACTCAAGCGCTCCCTCGCATTAGATGCGATGAGTAATAAACAAACATATGAAGAAATGTCAGCTACCTACATTTCTCGATGAAGTAGTCAAGGAAATTAATTTTAGCATTTTCCTGGTAAGTTCTGAGCTAGAATTTTCAATAAGAGTGGAGCAATTCACACTGCACAACGGCGCTAAGCCGTAGCGTCTTGTCTCTAAATTCTAAAGGTGGGAAGATAAGGTCACCACCATACGTTCTCCTGGTGTTCCAGTAGTTCAATTAGAACATGTTAAGCCTTCTCCTAGTCAAGTTATCTGCCATCGAGCGATGGGAGAAAGGGGCGGGAAAACTTCTCTTTGAAAGCGCCACGTACCCTTCTCACAAGGCATACATGGCCGCACTGCCTCGTGTCCTCCCTACCCTTCCGAACCACACTAACAGTGTTTTTCATTGCTTCTATCGAGAAAGTGGTAGGGATGATGGGGAAGAAGCAGGGCACGTCCTGCTACTGGGAAAATTTGCGAAATACAACGCGCTCATTCCTCATTTCTGTGATCCGACTCTGTTCTCCATAGTACCTATCACCCTTCTAAATTTTCACAATTTCCTACAACTTTTTCGAGTCTCTTTCCAAGACTTCTTCCAATTTTTCCCCACAGAAAACGGGAGAGGGGCTGGGCGGAAAAAGGGGCCAAACAAAGCACAATCTGAGTACGTCACCACACTATACGAGAAAAAGTATAGGTATCGATCTAGCGTACGCCAGCGCAGCGTTTTGAGGGTAATTTTGAACTTTTTCGCGGGCAGTCGCTGAAAACGCTGGCGTACGCTGAAAACACTGTCGCAAAGTATGAGCGCAGCGAACAAATTTTCACGAAAAAAGAACCATAATAGGTTGAGAAGACCGTTTCCTTTCGGGTGTTTTATGATCCGCATAATAATTTGATTATACGTCAACTAACTAACTGACCTGGTGTTGATCGTCCCCACTTTGCGAAGGTGTGGCGGATATTGATCGATCAGTAGAGCATTGTCGATCAGTGTCGGCTGCATCGTTACTTTCTCGGCCACCATTCAGAATACTGCCCGCATTCAGAAGGCCATTAAAGCCAGCTGTTAGCGGTAAGCTCGACATTTGCACATCTTCTTCCCGAAACATCTAGAAAACTAGCCTTTCTACATAAGTAGAACAAAGCTGTGCCACAAAAAATACGTTTCGCTTACAAATTGAATTCGTAGAATAAAAAAGGTACATTTCAATGGCGATACAAAAAGAAACGAGAATGAGAATGTACGAGAGAAAAATGGTGGAAACGAAATAGTACGCCAAAAACGAAGGTCGTCAGTAGAAATTTGCAAGCGGAACTCGTCGATTTAGCTAAGAACACAGACAAATAAAGGACGTAAGAGGAATTCGTCGTGAGGCCGGCCGGCCGCGTTTGTATTATATGTAAAGAACGCCCCCACTCGCATAGAGCGACATACGGACGAACGTCCTTCACTTGAGAAAAACAATTAACGAGGCAAATAAAAAAAACCAATAACATACACACAAAAACACTATCATGAACTTATATGAGTCAAATGAATAGAAGAATAGAATAATATAGAAATAGAATAGGACAGAAGAGAAAAAAAATAACGATTAAAAAGTATCAGATATGACATAAAAACCTGTCATGGGAATGTCACAAGATCGACAAAGCATCACGGAACACGGGCACTATTATACAGCTAACAGCTTGGTCTGACCAACAGCTTTCTGAACAGTAGCAAAATCAAAAAGGTATCAAGGGTAAAGGTATCTAACAAAATGGGGCGCGGTATCACCAGAGGGATGGGCCTTATTTGGTCGCTAAAGAGAGGAGTTGTACTTGAGGGGAATGTTTTTGGTTGACTTTCCTCTATTATTCCTGCTTCAATAGCGCTATATAGCCCCTACCAAGCTCCGCTCGGAGGAGCTGCTAGAGAGAGCCTTTTAAAAAGATCAGAAGGATACTTGAAAAGAAAAACTCCGTAAATGTGCTTGAAATTTGGAAAAGTCAATGAAGATGATAGGGAGGATGGATGAAAAAAAGAGGGGGGGGGTCGTGCGAAAGGGTAATCTTGAAGGGGGCCGAATCTGACACAAAAACTTTTCCAGTGTCGGGACCTGCTCGGGAGGGACCACTCACCACCTGGGCAAGAGCAGGTCATGTTCTGACGCGATGAAGCCACGTCATTGCAATCCGGGGAGAGGGTGACATGTTCCGACGCTGACGAAACCATTATAGAACATGTTTTGAGTTGGGAAGAGAGTACAGACTCGGGCGCTACGTAGGTCGGGGGGGGGGATCTCTTACTAGCGCTTCCGTATCCCTCCCTTCAAAGACAGCTCCCGCGATAAAAGTGTCATGGATAGTTGCTTTTCAATTATGAAACAGTAGCTGATAAGTAATTCCCCAAAGAAAAAAAAGCAAGAAGAGTCTTCGAGAACACTATAAACAAAATCGTTCCCTTACAGTCACACCGCCCTGCGGTTTCTGTGCAACCCCTTTCTCGCGAATCCCTTTATCACATCTCCCAGTAGTCGATATCATCCAGTGCAAAGAAAAGAATACGAAAACAACGAAAACACGGAAGAAAAACTCCCGAAAAGGAAAAGAAACTTTCAAAAACTCGGCGTCAAGTTTAGGGTTACGGTAGCGTGCATCTTTTAGTGTAGTGAAGTGCGTCGAGCTTTTGCACCACGAAAATTGGGTCGCTCGTGATTTTTACGCGTTTTACCTTGCGAGATGGGTTGGAGTTGACTGTATGTGCTCCCAATGAATAAAATGTAATAAAGGAGAGCAGAATCATTCATGGGCACGAGCGCGGTCAGCAAAAAGGACATGCAATTCCGATTAATGCCCGCCGCCCCAACAAAGAACAACTGAGCGGCCCTCCGTCGGAGGGCATCTAGCAAGTGGGCGGTCCAACTGAGCGGGCGTTAGAACTAGAACTTTGAGCGGCTGTAGCTCGCTCCTCGCTCACTGTGGAGTCGCGAGTGGGATAGTCTCTAGCTTGGGGGCTGTACTACTTGCACAAGGAAGGACGACCATGTACTACTTGAGCGCGGGGGCTGTCTTTAGCGCGGGGGCTCTTTAATCAAGGCCTAGATAGAGTGGAGAATTTTTCTCAGCAGGATTTTTCCTCGATGACTCTGGTCGTTTGAGCCCTTTTGGGCCACACTTTGCGTCAGCGTCTTGAGCGTACGGCAGCATTTCAAGCGTTTCAAAGGTAGTTCTGAAGTTGCTACTGGCAGTCGCTGAAAACGTTGAAAACGCTATATCGATAACTAAACTTTCTCAGTTAACCCGTACGCCCAAAACACTGACGCAAAGTATGAACGCAGTAGTTTTGCAAGGAAGGATGTAGCGGTCTGAGATAATAAAAATATTATTCAAAATTTATGCAACTGACATAATGACCAAAACGAGAAATGGGTGAAAAACAGATCTTTGGCAACTTGCCAAGTGAAGTTGCAGGGAAAACACACAAAATACCAATCCAGGAAAAACGTTTGAGAGGAACGATGAAGTCATAGTAACAGATGGACGTCAACAGAAAAAGCCAACAACAACGCGCGGCAAGATGGCGCGGCAGTGTGTGTGGCAAACATCTGGCCCATTGGTTGGCATTTCACCAAAAACCTTTACTATGATAACGATCTTGATTCGTTGCGTACGTTTTAATAGGGGGAATTCACTCGGCCAGAGTAGAAATGCGAGGAGGAGTTGAAAGCGAAATGAAGGTCATCAAGGTCGCAATCAAACTCGAACTTCTACATTTAACTGACGTATTTGAATCAAACCGGTAGAATCGTAGGCGCTGATCGGGTTGGAGGGGGCACTTTGCACTTTGCTGGATCCTATCATTAGTTCATATTAAATAACAGGTCTGAGAAGACAGACCTGTAAACTATAGTAAAGCTGCGGAATGGTGCGAGTGCACCACTTTGGTCACACGACGGACAGGTCTTCAGAAGGTGCTAGCTCAGCTGAGAATCATTTGGCGCCCCCCACAAGCCGATCAGCGCCTGTAAAGCGTAAATGTGTAGCAGTTCATGAAATCGCTGAGAACCTTTTAAAGAGCAATCGTAATTTGCGGCACCGTTTTGCGCGACTAGGAAAGTATAGGCATCGATCTAGCGCTCCGAGCGCCTACCAGCGTTTTGACCGGTAATCGATATCATACATTCTTCAAGAACGCTTGACCTTAGGTATGACGCTTTCACTAATAAAGCCAATTTTTCATAAACCCCGAGTTTTAGCAAAATAACAAACACTAAAAAAAAAACACTAAAAACTATATATAGGCTCTGGAGTGTTGCCTTGAAGCATTCAACTAAAGCCTCTAAAAACATCTTAGGAACCATGTTTTCCACGGTGAAAACAAAATGTCATGCATTAAAAAGCGTGAAGTGTAGATGAGATAAAACGCTTCTTGGGGGTAAACGTATTGCGTGTGTTTTTGATCGAATAACAAATAACAATTGTAAAAATAGCCATGGGTGATAATAGAATATTGAATTACTTGTAGCATTCTAGACATGAAAAATACTCTCGCGAGAACCACAACGTATCTAACTGTCAACTAAAAAGATTAGGAAAATGCTAAAAGTGATGCACAAGCTACAGTAACAGGGCCAAAGATGAGCGTACCTATAGACAAGACACCAGCGAAAGCTCATATAAAAGTGCGTTCATGCTTTGCGTCAGCGTTTTGAGAAGCTAGGAAAGTATATGTATCGATTAGCGTTGAAAACGCTGGCAGAACGGTGACGTCGGAACGCTCAAACGTCGGACAGGAAAAGCTTTTTCCGTGAGTCGGAGGGGAAGAAGCCTCAATATGGGTGGAATGGTTCATTCTCCGGACCACACGATCGTCGTGCAACATAAAAAAGAAGAAACACTCTCAAAATATGACTCAACGGTCTTAAAAAAACTCCTTGTGCAAAACAGCGACTACCGTAATCCGACGAAATATTGCACTAGCGAACAAAAATGATTTATTACATGTTCAAATTATTGTAATGTCCATAATTCGCCCATTCCTGCAAGGTATATCATGAAAATCGAGCACCATTCGAAGCGAAAATGTTAGAGCAGGGAAAATGTGACATGACAGAATTTCTTTCCCCACCCATATAGCCCTACCCCACCAGGAGAAAGTGCCAACATGCATAGTTTTTCTCATCAAGAAAATTCTGAACATGCTACAACTCGAACAATTCAGTTCGCAAACCTTTTCCTCATTAGAAACAGAAATGGTGTCAAAACGTAGCCCAAGTCAAAAACCTCTTTGCGCAAAACAGTGATTACCGTAATCCGACGAATTATTACACTGCGCTCAAAAATGCTTTACCAAACGGTTAAATTATCGTATTGATACTGATAGTGACCACTGTGCAAGGTACAATATAAAAACAAAGGCACTGTTCCTGGAAGGGTTTTAACAGGGAAAACATGATCCATCAAAAACCGAGATCTTCTTCCGAAGTCTTAACATTTACCCCCCCCCCCGTCTAAAAACCCTATGGATGGTTCTGAGTATGATCTGGACAAAAAAACCTGGTGAGACACTGCTAAGTTCTGACAGCGATGCAGATTGCACACCCCAGTTCGCGTCTAACCTGTGGAAAAAACAAAAAGTGCGCGAGCTGCACAATTTGTTGCTAATGTACGACAAACAAAAACGGATAACGTCCCCTCCCGTCCCCGAGATATCCGCTCCGTTGAAGAAAGCTTAGCCAAGGGATTCCTGGTTTGAAAAGTGGCAGATTGCTGCTTTAGTTCAATGGCAGTTAAAATTATGCGGACAGGAGAATGAACAAATGAAGATTGCAGATTGATGTCGAGGCCGGGAGTCTGCTCGTGCGAGGCCAGAGGACAGGGCGGCAAGGCTAATGGTGATGCGCCGTTTTGTCGAAGCAAAACTCGAGATCAAATTGCCGGCTGTCGGCGTTGCTCTGTGCCGGCATAGAGGTGCGGTCACAGGCTAAGGGCAGTTTGGTCATTGGTGCACGGGGGTGCGGTCGGTTGCGCACGCGGGACGATCGTGAACTTGAACGACTGGTCTATGGCGACTGGCGGACAGAAGAGGGCAAAGAAGTGTGCGGGTCGCATTGGGCGGACACAGAACTTATGCCAAAGGGGGCCTTCAAATGGAATCGCTGCTCTTTCTACTCTTGCTGTGCTGCTGCTCCTGCTGCTGCTGCTGCTGCTGCTTAATGCTGCAGCTGATCAATGCAGAAAGCAAATGCAACGAGTTAGTGGAGAATGATGCAAATTAGGATTGAAGCGGACTGGGCAGGGGCGTGCAGAGACGCAGAGAGCGCCCAGCCCCGGACCGAGACCGCCGGCGGAGTCAGGTGAACCAGCCGCACCCAGCTTCTGGTCAACTCCGCAGCGAGCCCTCGGTTGTTTGCGGCTAAGGTTACAACGGTTGTCTCACTGATTGGAACATCAGCTCCGACTGGAAGAGTTTCCTCCAGGTTCGGACCAAAAATGAGCTGTCCTCTCAGCGGCTTGTAGGACTGCATCAGCTTATTGCACTAGTTCGAGCTGAAGAGCATGAACTCGGACACAGATCGTCGTTGATGGAACTTCAGTTCTGGCAATTGCTCGTGCTTGAGGAGGAGGCAGCGTTACAAACTTGACCCGGTCCTTAATCATGTTTGTTTACGAAATCGCACTTAGAATGAAAGACTTGTAAAACCCTTCGCTCACAACTCGACATGCATAAAGCAATGGTTAATAGCACCGCTTTCGCAGGAAAGATGCACTGGTGCTCAACAGGAGACAGTCGTAGTGGATTATAATTTAATAAAAGCACCAGCCAAACCCAAGGTGCGTCCAGTTATATCATTTTGGACATACAGTACCTGCACACAGATGACGGATTTTGCACAAAATTTCATAGGGGAGGCATGTTGCATCAATCCATGCGTTCAGTGCGCTGACGATGGGTGCAAGAGAAATGTGTAATACCACCTCCCTAAGAAAGTAGTAAAGGAGGGTAAGAGGTGAGTGGTTCCTGGTAAATCAGAGGGTACTCAAGTGGTAAAGGGGCACTGGTAAGGGAAGGTAAGAGGGTACTTGAGAAAATGATTATGCCCCATCTTGAAGGGAGCCAGATTCGGGTCCTGAGGCCAAGCGCTCCACCCATCAAGGAAACCTAATCGCGCAAAATTGTTTGTTTTGGCAAAATTTGGACAAAATTCCACCAACCACTCCTTCTGTTACCCCTCTTTCACACTTTACCAACACCTGAATTGTTTTTAAATTTTTCTGGATGCTGCGAAGTGAGTGTGGGGTGAGGGAGGGGAGGATACACAAGTATACTGCGAGCGCATGCGAAATGTGATAAGTCCAACCAGGATTCTTCCAGGGGTGAAAATACGACCCCCCACCCTAGCACCCCTGATACGAACCCCCCCTGTTTTTTCAACGACGATGATATACCCTTTATTCCATAACTTTAGCCTAAAGAAAAGGTAAGGATCCCGCCGTTGATCTAGCCTTTTGATCATCTCAGATGAATCTGGTATCGATATGCAGTTTTTCAAAGGGTAGAAAGCTTTAGCTGTCCGCTATCCAAACCTGGGACTATCACCCGGAGACCGCGCGCACGGTAACAGACGTCTGCTCTACAACCACCCTGACTCAGCAGCTAGCCATCAGACAATTCTCCCGCCCTAATCTTTAGACGACACAGAAATCGGGTCTCATTGATGGTGACATCATTCATGTGGTACCAGTTTTGACTTAATATAAACATCGCAGTTTTCTTCAAGATAGACGAGAGACCATAAAAAGTGAACAGAACTGAGGAAAATACGAAAAGTTTAGGGATCTCGAAGGCACTGGTAAGGGAAGGTAAGAGGGTACTTGAGAAAATGATTATGCCCCATCTTGAAGGGAGCCAGATTCGGGTCCTGAGGCCAAGCGCTCCACCCATCAAGGCACATAATCGCGCAATAGTGTTTTTTTCGGCAAAATTTGACAAAATTCCACCAACCACTCCTTCTGTTACCCCTCTTTCACACTTTACCAACACCTGAATTGTTTTTAAATTTTTCTGGATGCTGCGAAGTGAGTGTGGGGTGAGGGAGGGGAGGATACACAAGTATACTGCGAGCGCATGCGAAATGTGATAAGTCCAACCAGGATTCTTCCAGGGGTGAAAATACGACCCCCCACCCTAGCACCCCTGATACGAACCCCCCCTGTTTTTTCAACGACGATGATATACCCTTTATTCCATAACTTTAGCCTAAAGAAAAGGTAAGGATCCCGCCGTTGATCTAGCCTTTTGATCATCTCAGATGAATCTGGTATCGATATGCAGTTTTTCAAAGGGTAGAAAGCTTTAGCTGTCCGCTATCCAAACCTGGGACTATCACCCGGAGACCGCGCGCACGGTAACAGACGTCTGCTCTACAACCACCCTGACTCAGCAGCTAGCCATCAGACAATTCTCCCGCCCTAATCTTTAGACGACACAGAAATCGGGTCTCATTGATGGTGACATCATTCATGTGGTACCAGTTTTGACTTAATATAAACATCGCAGTTTTCTTCAAGACAGTCGAGAGACCATCAAAAAGTGAACAGAACTGAGGAAAAATTACGAAAATTTCTAGGGACTCTCAAATTTAGGAGCTGTTTTTCTAGGAGGGAGCTAGAATGAGCTGAAATGGAAGGGGAGGAAAGCTCTGGTGTGAGTCTAAAGTATTAGGCATAGCACTGAGATAACCATCTTGCTTTAGCCCATGTGCAAACAGTGACCACAACGGTTTCTCCTTATTGATCGGGGAGTGTTATTGATTGGGAAACCACACCATTCCTCTGAGATGTAAGAATTAAAGAGATGGTTTGGCTTGGTGGGGGAGGTACCAAAAGGCACTACATGGTACTTAGCTAAGCTAGCTCAGACCACCCATAAGAATACCTGAAAGTCCTGTAATAAAAGGCTCACTTAACGGGAATTTCACAGTTTTACAGGAATTAACAGGTCTCAGCAAAGTGTAATCTGTAGACATGAACCAACCCTAGCAACAAGCGGAAGCGGAAAATGCCCCTCCCATGCCGATCAGGCCTAAGGAGAACTGAAGATTCTACGGCTTGCATATGGAGATTGAATGTAGGAGCCCCAAAGTCCGAACGTTTCCTGAAATTCCAAAACGATCAATTTCCTCTTGTAAAGCCCCGACAACCTTACGGGATAATCCCAACAAACTCAGAAATAATACCAGCTCAACGCTGATCCACGGAGCGCCAGGATAAAAGCTTAGGAAAATATGATTCGTCCGAGGACTCAGCTGTCTGGCGAGGACAAACAGATGTTTTTTTGAGATTTCAAAATTTTCTCAAAGGGAAGAATTCTGCTGTAATTCCAGGGGAATCAAATAAACTGCGTTGTAAAATTGTTGTATCATGGCCGAACAGCTGTTGTGTTTATGGGAAAACAGCCTTACACTCTCATTCTTCAATAATTCATAGGTTAAGATCTGACTAGTTCTGTTAAATAAAGCTATTTTCCCCTCATTACACTAAGCCTGGGCTCTGCTTGGACAACAAATCCAAAGCAATTTCAGCCGGATCAGAGTTATCCGTAGGATGCTTGGTAGGCACGTCCTGTCGTTGGGGAGAATTTTTGCAAAATACAACTCCTCCCCATCACCTTCCCCATCCCCCATCCTACCCACCATCTTTCCATCTTAAATTTTCCCAACTTCCTACCCCTTTTCCGGCCTCTTTTTCATAAATTCCTTCACCGTTTCTGCGTTTCAGTGTGAAGTCGACTGCGCGGCGTATCCCAAGAAAGTGATTGATCTATTATATTTGCAACAGAAGCCCGGATAATAGACCTCTGGGCAGTACAAGAATTTTTGCAGCGCCTTCCATAACCAAAGTTCAGCGGTAGATTTCGACAAAGAATAAAAAAAATGCGGAGAAACCAGTTTCTGAGAAAGATAGGAATCAAAAGGACGAGGATTACAATGGGACTGTAAGTGCGACAGAAAGCGAAGGTAACTGATGAGGAGGGAAAGTGATGTGGGAGAAGTGTCTGGTTGCACGCCTTTATCTTGCTAATGTATCTTCCTGGTCTTCAATCATCCTCTAAAAATGTGGAAATGCCATGAATGAACCAAAATTAGAATGTAAAGTATCTCACGGACTTCCCAAATCGCTCTGAAGATACGCTACCCCGGCCCGACAAGCGATTGGTTGTTTGTGCTTGATTTTCCCTTTTATTGTGTGTATATTGCTAGTTCCCACTCGCCGCGCTGCGTTCTGTCGACGACTGTAAAATCCTCTATGCATACGACCCCTTCCTCGATTCTTTATTACATTAACTCATCTTTTCGCAACTTATCCAGTTTATCCAGAAGTTCTCAGACTTTTTCTTTAGCCGAAGACAAAAGGACTTGTCGTCGAGCGAGTGGGAGGGAAGGTAGGGGGGGGGGGAAGGGTCGGGAATTTTCCGCCCACATTCACATAAAATACTAATATATTATTATCAAATGAGTGAAAGCCTGGTTGCAAAGCTAACAATGAGCGCCATCCTCTCGAACAATGCAATCCCCCCCCCCCTCGAAGCACAAAAGTGGGTAATACTCCCACCGCCGTAGAGCGGCGAGTAGCGCGCGTGAAGCAGGAAAAAAGAAAAGAAATTTTTGTGACCAATTAAGATCCCCTCCTCTCTCCAGTAACCAATTACGACCTCCATCGTTGGGGATTCCCCAAATTGTGACGTGCCCCGAAAGTAATGCATATACAGCGACAAATGCCCATATTCTTCCATTTTCAGATCCGGTTCATGGAATCATCAACGGGAAGAGTGCTCCAGGTCCAGGGGTCACAGGGCTAGGGGTTGCAGTCCAGGAGGAGGGAGGGGGTTTACAGGAAGTAAGGAAGCTAGACTGTAAACAAGAAAAAGACTGCCTGAGAAAGTTTTTCGCTGAACACTTCAAATATTTCCTTGTAAAGTTAACACCTGAAGGTTTTTCATGCCGTAGTACTGCCGCTCCCCGTGAGAAAAAACCCGCTGCCCTTTGCTTTCTACCATCAGCGACACAAAAGGATTACGGTGCCGCGAGGGTCCTTGAGCCGTTTCAATGACATCTTTCTTTTATTCTTTCAAATAACATCACTATCCTCGTCTCTAATCCTTTTTCAATGATTTTTCCTAATTAACGACTCTACCCCAATGGCTTCGCCTAATGATGGGAACCATTCCTTGGCACACTGGTCCTCGTTACAAGAAGATTTTCGATTGGTTCGAGGTTTCATTGCTCATTTTCATGATGAAGTCGCTAATTACTGATTCGTTGAATTACTCGTTTCAGCTGTAGCAGCTGAAATAGGCAATTACGCTGGCCGATCCGCTCTCTCACATGAAAGATCACACCGCGGTGGGCGGGACTAGTCGGGTGACCAGTCGGCACAAAGATCACTCGACGACAACTTGCACAACATGTCACACTCGATCTTTGCGGCCCCGCCCACTCACAAGTGCGTGGATAACTTGGCACATAAGATTCTTACCCACCGGAATACCAAATAGACTCTAGAAAGCGAGAAGATCTTGGAAAGTCTGGCGGAATTAGAGAGCTCATCAATAAACTGCGGAAAGGAAGAGATGGAGAGGTGGGGCTGAGTGGCTGAAAACAAAATAAACCGCCATATCGCATCGCAAAACCAAACAGCCGGCTGGTGGCACACGGCAACGAGGCCCCGGCGTTTTGATGAGACTTGATAAGAAATATAATAGAACAAATATTAACAACGATTGACAACTGGCGTCGATGTAGCACTGACCATAAGTAGTAAAACCAATGGGTTCTCTGACCCGCCAATATTTTTATACTTCCAGCAAAAACGAAAAAGGAAATGAGTGCATATTAGGCACAGTTCGGTTTGGTGGGGGCATTTTGCTGGCCCCATAATCACTGCCGATGCCTCCAGTGGAGACCGGTATATTCCTGTGAAGCTATGCAACAGCAGAAGCTTGTTTTACACTTGACAAGACTCTACAAATCTCGCCAGGATGAGACGTTCAATTTAAGAGGAACTAGCAAAAGAGACTAGCGAAAGTGCAAAGAGCCCCTCCCAAGCCGAAATGCGTGTGGATTTGTGTTAAGAAAGCTGTCGAAAAATCCTAAGGTTCAATGGGAACGAGGGGCAAAACATACAAATCATTTCGGGAATCCAGAATTCCAAAGCCATGCATATTTTTAGCCCGAAAACAGATTCAAGGCCATAAACCAAGACGCGTCGCAGAAAATCCGAGAACAACGCATTCGAGCGACATTGAATAGTTACTACTACTACTGCTATGATTAAGAGCAGTCGGTTGTTACTTAAGGCAAGTCCTTTCTCGCAGCACGCTTACAACCCTCACATGGTCTGGTCCCTTATAATTATGGAGAGGCACCGTTGGGACAAGACATTTGCAGCGCCCTATATCCCCCCCCCCCCAACACTTTGTGTGGACCGAAAGCCTTTCCAAAAATCTCCAATCATCAATGAAGGGCAAGCAAAGGGTGCTTGTTCACACTGAAACCCGGTCTTCTTCACGACCGGAATGTCGGAGTCTGAGAGTTGCTGGCCTGGGACTCGCAACACTGAACAAAGCGCCCTCAGCGCGACCGAATCTATTAGAGTTAACCCGGGTAGACGATGGCACTTCTTCGCAACTCCTTTTCGCAGTGGGCTTTGCCGTCCATTCATCTAGGCGTTAGGGTAGACTGCTCCACCCACCCCTACGCAACCCCCTTCTGTCACCCCCGCCGGCACTTATCTCAAAATTCCAGGAACTCCCGGTCGTCCAGAAGGTCGCCTGGCGCAGTTCGGCTTGGTGGTGGCACCGGAAGGTACTCAGCTGAGCTTGTAAAGGCCACCTTGTGAAGACCTGTGAATTTCTGTGACCGCAATGGCTCATTCGAACAACTGTGCAGCTTCACAGGAATTTACAGATCTGACCAAAATGAAACCTGTAGTCAACAAGAACCAACAAAAAGATCTGGCGAAAGATCAAAATGCCCCCTCAAAGCGGAACAGCTTCGGCCCTTTATCATAATTTTTAAAAAATGGGGAAAATTTGAAAAGTAGAAGGACAAAGTGTGTGATAGTGAAAATGCAAGGCTATATGGTAATGTAAGTAAGAACCACACACGAACATTCCATGTATTTTCCACATTAAATAAGGAATGGTGGGCATTTAACGCATATTTCATACATCTTTTTAGGCAGCACATTATGTATTATATTTGACGGTTTCGTTACCGTATCCTATTTATGATTTCCGAGCAATCAGATCAAACATTCAACGATTTCTATTGGCATTTTTGACATTTTTGAAAACACCAGCAGCTCTATCACTACGGGGAGCGCCATGCATACGACATCCATGCGAAATCTCAGAGGCACTTGGTTGATGCCACCCTGAAGAAACGTAAAGAACCAGAAATAGGAAGGCTACTTGAAGGGAATTATAACTTGGGATACATGTATGCGTTGGGAACATTTCCAAGCACGACTCCAGCCGATTTAGTTCTTTGATAGCCATCCATACGACCCGCTTTCACAACTCACCTTACCAGTTTTCCTCGAAAAGTATGTCATCGAAGTGCAGCTACTATCGAGGCCAAATACGATCCCTCCTTTGTGAGTTCTACAACGGATATTGCCTCTTGCGGACGCAGGCTCCTCGGCGGAAAGTCTGAGGACGCCTTGTGTCCCGCAGGGCGCAAACATCCGTTAGCGTTGGTTCAAAGACGAATCTTTATCCTATGACCGCGCGCGTGGTTACCAGAGCTCCAGCTACTGCGCTTTTCTGCACCTACCCGAAACTAGACCATTATAAATTGGAAAGATGACTATTACCAGTTCCGCAGAACGATATTATTTATTATTATTATTATTATATTATATTATTATTATTATTAGCATTATTGTTATTGTTATTATTATTAGTATTATTAGTGTTATTACAGTTACTATTATCATTATTATTATTATTATTATTATTATTATTATTATTATTATTTATTATTGATATACTTAAATCAGTCAAAAAAATAGCAGCATTTTTCAGCTTGGTTCAAAATGGATGGCCCATACTTAACAGGGCCGTCGGGAAAAATTTTCGCAATGTATGTCCTCCCTTAACCATCCCCTTTCCTCCCTTCCTGAATTCTCCCAACTTTCTGCCAGATTTCCCCACAAACTGCCGTCGAGCAGGATGTGGGTTGGGGGGGGGGGAGGAGTAAGCGCTTGCGAAACGGGAGAAGTCAACAGCCGAAAACATTTTTCGTAAAAGCAAACATGACCGGCTGCTCCTCCACTGCTGAATACGACGCCACACCCTCCCTCCCCCCCCCTCTCCGCTGAGGGTCTCCAACGCACGACGTGCCCTGAATCTTAATTAAAAGTATACGGGATATTTGCCAGATGAGCACGGAACAGGGAGGCTACCTTGAGCCAAGGCTCTGGGCCATCCTTTAGTTTTATTTCTAGAAAATATGAAAAAGTGACAAGCAAGAGTGATGGAGGAGGCGATGACCGACAGACAGCAGCTGCAGTCAGGGCGCGTTGTACGTTGATCTTCAGCGAGGGGAGTCGTATTTGGTCGCTCAAGGGGGTCGTATTTGGTCGCTGGAGGTGGGGGTAATATTTGACTTACAGAAAATTTCTTTGTCGCTATTCCACTCCTCTCAGTTTTTCCTGTTTCAAGTCCCGGTATAGCCTCTCCCCTCCCCCAACGACAGTCCTTTTTTCTGGAACGAAGTGGGGATTTCCTGAAAAAAGAAATTAGGAAAACCAGGATGGTAGGTTGGATGGGGAAGGGAAGGTCGTATCAGAAAAATATGGGGGGAATTATTTTGCTTGTCTCCAACAGCAGGATGTGCCCTGGCTCAATAGCAGAATTGCATCCTCCCCGCTCCAGGTGTGTATATGAAATAGGGAAAGGGAATGCAAAATAAAATTTATATGCCGAAGCTATCAGCCCAGCCAGCTAGCCAGCCCACGGACCGAACGACTGGCTCGGCCCGGGCAACCGGGCTAGTGTTGGCACTGCGGCTGCGACGATGGGCACAGCCCCCTTCCCACATCACCCACCATCACCACCACTCGCTCCACTGCTCTCTTCTAAACAATATTGCCATCGATTTTAGCGAAATTGCGCTTTTTACGAAACTGGATGAAGGCAAACAGAGAAAACACAAGGAGCGCACACTCTCAAGAGCAACCGCTGCAGTGAAGGAGAGCGACTCAAAAACACCACAATTTGTACTGGGCCCTGAGAATGAGATGATGACGAGAAGGACAGCGATAACGAGAAGAATCTCAGAGAAATGCCATGAACTAGGAGCAAAAGCGTCTCGGGCGGAATTCCGTCTGAGTCAAAAACGATCTCAGCAACTTGAAATTGCGAAGGGACCATGCTAGGACGTTGCAGGACGAGGCTAAGGGCTGACTGGCCACTCTGGGTGTGCGCCACGCATTATACTTCCAGTTGAATTGGTGGATACAAATGGGGCGCAGTTCGGTGACGGGGGGGCATTTTGTACCTTCACTGCTTTACTAGTTCCGGTTCACAAGTTCCGCTCTGGTGAAACCTGTGAACTCTTGTGAAGCTGGAGCAAGCTCGTCTAGCCACCATGGTAAAACCTGTCAACTCTTGCCTCACTCATAATAGAGCTCTCTAGATGGCTTGGAGTGCAAAATCCCCCCCTCCCCTCCCGGCGCCAAACTGCGCCTACAGATGGACAATGAGATTTCTCAAGAAATCCCCAAGTAAAAACCTTGTCAAGTGCATTAAAACTGGCGTGAAAGCGAAACCACTATGGCAAGCCGTTGCACTAAATCGTCTCTCAGTGACACACTGAAAAAACTCCTCTGCAAAAGTTCCCACAGAAAAAGTGAATTTTTTCAACCATGAGTCCCTGCAGCGATTCAGAGAGCGACCGTTCCAATGAATCTCCTAGGAAGCGACCTAAGGAAAAGGATTTAGGGGCGCAGAAGCGATGTGTGATCAAGGCACGTCTTTGGTTGTGGAATCTCAGCGGAGGATCGTGTCTGGCCGGTGGAGGGGGGGGGGTGTAATTGCTCACAGAAAATTCTTTTTCGATGGCTGATCCTTTCTTGTTTCACGTGGGCTATCTACATTGTTAAGAGAATTCAATGGGGGAAGGGGAGGGTCGTACCAGAGGTTTACCTCTCCAGATTGGGTGGGGCAGGAAGATTGAATTCTGCAGGTTAGAAACGTCCCCTGTGAGAGAAAGCCAAAGTATCACAGTAATGGCAGAATATTATTAGACGTCACTTAAAACATCATAAATGTTAATTGAAAGTTGAATAGAACAAAGGTTATAGCCTAGTTCCGCTTGACAATTGCAAAACTAAAAAAAAAAAACAAATGCCTAATTATGGCTGCAAGGAAAATGCCGTTTTGGCTGCTATTCGGCTTCAGGGGGTATTTTGCACCTTCGCTACTTCCTTTTGCTAGATCGTTCTAACTAACAGGTTTTATTTTGGTGAGACCTGTGAAGTCTTGTGAAGCTGCAAAGTGGTACAAGTGAGTCACTTTGGTTACAAAAATTTACAAAACTCCACAAGGTGGCCTGTACAAGCTTCACTGAGTGAAATTCGATGCCCCACCAAGCCAACCAGCGCACCGTTTTCCTTCAATTGAATGATTCTATAACCCATACATCCCTCGTAGTTTCGAAGGCGGGTTCTTAAAACCGTTATTTGCTTTGTCACAGCATTTTGGGCGCTGTCCTAGTAAAGAGGGGCATTCAGCGCTGAAAAGGCTAAGAAAAAATTGTGAGACAGAGGAAGTCGTCCAGTCCTAAGGAGAAGCTGCTGAGTGAGGGGAACGATCTACCTGCACCTGCACAGAAATTCTCCGCTTTCAAAGCCTCTTCTGTAGCTCTGCAACACGGTTCACTACTTTGACAGGGATAAAAAAATAAGCCCCTCCTTGGCCGAACTGCGCCTAGGTATGTAAGAAAACTTACTTTTAATTGCTGTTTCGGTAAGCTTTGTTGTGTTATCATGTCATGTCCTCCTACTGGTCAACTTCCCTTGTATTCTTCGACTTCCGCTCCTACTTTGATGTACTTTGATGTGACTGTCTTCCCTTCAGCTTTCTCTGAAACGTTCACTTCCTCGCATTTAGCTCAAGTCCATGTCCCTTCTACACCCACACCTTCCTGTTATGTTAAAGAAGCCTCAACTTCACATTACATTCATCGAGCCCCTTGTTTACGCTTGAAGAAACATCCACGATGACTGCAGTGTAGAGGGTTGCAACCACTGCAGCCTGTACACTAGATCTTCCACCCCCCCTCTCTAATGAGACGGAAAGCGTGGGCTCAACGTGGGCGTGAAGGAGTGCAAGGGCGGATTTACTGTGGTACTGAAAAGCAGAAGAAAGTGGGTAGGGTTTTGTTGATGTAAAGGATAAGGATGGCATCGAGTAAGGACAGACGCGGCTCCGAGTCCCATCCGAGGCCGAGCATCAGATCAGCGTTACCCTTACCCTTTCCAGGTTCCCTTGAGGGGGGGGTGCTTAGTAAGATGTGATACTGAGACATTCAAATATTCTGCCTAGTTCCTGTTTAGGTATTCATGATGAACAACTAGAAGAAAATGCCCCTGAACAGAGTTTGGCCCGGTGCGGCTTGGTGGGGGCAACTCGCTGGTTCACATGAGATCACTGCTGATGCCTCCTGCGGAAACCTGTTAAAGCTTCGCAAAAGCATAAGCTTCGTTCATAGCTGACAAAAGCTCACAGAGTTAACGAAGTGCAACCCGCCTGCCACATAGCATGAACTATTATAGCAAAAGGTAGAAGCGAAAAGCGAAATGCCCCTCCTAAGCCGAACATCGTCCAGAGTTCTTAGCAGAGATAAAAAAGGATAAGCAAAAATGACATGCATTCAATTCGATTAGCTTCTAGGTGCGATTCGAAGCACTGATTATCCTCCTAGGCTGTCGTCATCAACAAGAAAAGTGGAAAATAAGGTAGGATTTCGATGAAAATGGCAACACCCAGTGAACATCCCTTATTCTTACACTCTTTCTCCTGGGCGAAGAAGAGCCTCGGGGAAAGTTAAGGACACATCATGTTCAGTTCATTCGTATGTTTCTAGAACAATTTCAATTAGAGGAGACACAATTCACAGAGAACAAAGCCGAAAGCTACAAAAGAAACCCGATCCTGGAAAATATTTGTGGGAAAAATAGTGCTTTCGAATCAGGACACCCCATCTGTTGTGGACACCGTAAGTTGGGAATCCCAGGGTAGGGGTCTTTTTGGTCTTTGGACGAAGGGGGTCGTATTTGCTTCTAAGAAAAATGTTTTCGGTACTTGACTTTTCTCATTTTTTTACCCACCCACCCCCTTTCCCGCGCCCCCCCCTTAACCAGTTTAGTCTGGCAGCTTGCTAAAAATGTGGAGTTTTTGAAGAAAAACTCCGGAAAAGTGGTAGGAAAAATCGGACGTTTGGGAGGATTGTAGACAGGATGAGGACTGGAGTGGAGGTCGTATTATTGAAGGAACCTCTGAAGAGGTGTATTTTGCAAAATTTCCCCCGTCGGTGGATATGCCCTGGTTATGGAAGTCACAACGGAGGGGGAATAACAGAGGGGGTCGTATTTGACAGGGGAGGGTCGTATTTCACCTTGGAAGATCATTACCATTGTTGGTTTTTCCGCCTCACGAGCGCTACGTCCTCCCGCTTCCCCCCCCCCTCCAAACCTCGTCCCGCTCAGCTCGACAGCAAATTTTGGGAAAGTTTGAACAAACTAGGATGGGGGCGGTATTCTTCTAACAAATCGTAACTGAAAAGGTGGAGGGGGAACGTATCTTTACAGAAGCTACACACGAATAATTCTTGCTTTCGAAAACTTACAGCAGCTCTCCCTCAGTTCACTCTACCTCATCGTTTCCTTTCTTAATACCAGTCGGATCGCACGGCTGACGCCGAGCTCTCCTCCTTCTCTTGAGCTCGGCTTCGCCGAGCTGGCCTGGCTTCGCCAGGCGCGCACAATTTGAACGCAATTTTCTCGACGATGGGCTGCTCATATGGCGCTGTAGAGATCGAATCATGACAGACAGAGAAAGAGAATAAACAAAGTTGCGAATCCTGCATTCCTAAGCATACGCTTATATTTGCAGCAGGGTGTGGTCCGCGCCATAAAGCCCATACAACATATAGTGGAGAAAGTTGCGTTCAAATTGAGCGGGCCAGGCGAAGCCAGGCCAGCTGCCTTTGTAACTCTTCGGAACAAAAACTAAAAGAAAGTCTAGCATAAAACCTACTCTCTAAGTTGCATAATTTGGCTTGATAGCGTTCGCTATAGTATTTCTAGTGTGCAACGTCACGTTATCAATCTTTATAGACTTGCTTCATGCATGTTGTTATCATCATTTTATGTGATCTTTCTCATTTTGAGGTTGCAGCGAAGCTGCAAGCCTCTTCTAGCTTTCGTTTTTACCTTATTGCATGACTTTTTCTTGGCTTTCGCTTTGAAAGTTCGGGATTAGCGCTCACTCACTCCGCCTCCTTTAGTCTGTGGTTGTTTAACACGTTTCGGACCCCGTGACACACATGGCGTGTCATGCATCTTTCTCTCTGCGCCTTTTCATACGATCTATTTAGCATCTTATTCATGCTGCGAAGGTATCACAACATGTTTAGGTATAGAATACAAATATCTCATAGAAAGTGAAAGAAACAGATGAAGTTGCTGATTATCGGTCTGAAGAGTGAAGAAACTATGTGGGGATTCTCGCACAACGGTGGTCCGGAATGTGTTTTTTTGATATAAATAAGTCGAATACAGCAATAGGAATAATGCCATGCGTCTGGCTATAATAGTGATCCCTTTGCCCTTTTTCAGTTTATTGCTTCTACAGCTGGTATGAAACAAAATCAAACCGGGAAATTGGCTCGTGAGCCGCATTAGACGTGGGATGACCAAGATTAATTAGTACTCGAATGGACAGAGAGTGACATCCTAAGTGAGAAATTCGAGCGCAGCAACTGACTACGTTGACTACGTTAATGACGACGTTGTTTATCTAACTAATAAACGTCGTCACTAATACGTCAGTTATCATAGCTCATCGACCATTTATTGCAGTTCACTTCTTTCAGCGGTCTAGTAACTTGCCACTACCGATAAGAGAGGATGGCCAAAAAAATGGTAACTGAATAAATACGGAGCAATCGTAATGCGCTTGTAAGCGGTGATGAGGATTTAGCCGTGAAAGATTGTCGTTTTCGTTCATCATTTCCTGTAATCTCTTTCTGACACCCTTTCCCTACCTCTTTGTCCTTTTTCCTGCTGTATCGCATACTGGAAAAAATGCTCTATACTTGCTGCGCCGCGCACTATGAATTTCGATAATCTTTCTTCTGGCGCCTCCTAGGAGCCCTCAAACCTGTGCTTTCCTTTGCTTACTTTACACATTCACCTACTTCGACCTTTGATTTACTATTCTTTTATTTGCGTTAGTACCAAATACATCTTTAACATACTCGGAAACTCAAGCAGCTTGGTGAATCAGCCGCCGAAGCAACCTACCGCTTTTATCATTGCTCACCCCGAGAGTGCCTCGCTCTATGGTGCGCCCCGCACTCAGCACTGCGAGGCTCAGAATGGCCCTCACTAAGGTTGTTGATAACCATGGTAAGCTACTGATAACGGTATCTTATGAACAACTATCATACATCTGGAATCCGCTCACTTTAGCGGTAGCATCTAAGGTTACTTTTGATAGGAGCGGAGGCATGGATGTGTTTCAAACTACTAAGAGTGTGATACAACTGAGATAACTTCTGAGAGTTTCGGTGAGTCTCCCACTCTGGAACCCATCTGCTGGTATCGCTTGTCACCCGTCATCACTGTTCCCGTCCCGCCTTCTATATCACTGCTTAGGACGACGAACTCACTGCTGCTGTAACATGCGTTTCGAATTTGGTGGCCCTCCCCTTCTAAGGCCCCTTATCGTATCTTATCGGTTGTTAACATTTTCTGTCACCCTCGTGCAGTGTTCCCATTCCACCCTTATAATACTTTTTGGAACCACGGTCCCACTGTTGCTATAACCTCTGTTATGAATTTGGTGATCTGAAGCCCATTATCGTATCTTATCAGCCCAATCACTTCCTGTCATCCGCAAATAATGTTCCCATCCTAAATCATAAATCTTTATCAAAACCAAGGTCCCACTGTTGCTGTAATCCGCGTTAACGAATTTGGTGACCCTCCCCTTCTAAGGTCCCTTATCTTATCTTATCAGCGGATATCACTTCCTGTCACCCACCAATTGTGTTCCCGTCACACCTCCCACCGCCTAAGGTCCCACAGACCCTGCAACCTGCCCTACAAAGTTGGTGACCCTCCGCATCTAAGGCCCCTTATCGAATCTTATCAGATGTTATCAGCTTCTGTCACACACCAATCATGTCCACTTCCCTTACCCTATACCACATCTCGAATCA
>MU966677.1:18766-31445 GCA_036418165.1 Cooperia oncophora
CGGACATCTCAGTGGCCCGCGCCAATGACGTTCAGAAAATACAGGAATTTACAAATGTGCCCAGTATGATGACAGACTTGCTTGTCCCCAGTCCCATTTGAAAGGCAATTTCAGGCGCAGTTTGGGGAAAGACATTTGCACTTCTCTACTCCACCAGTTCCGCTTCCAAGACTCATGCCTGGTTTCTACAAGCTTCGGCTGATGTCATTTCGTGGCTTCACCAGATTTCACAGGTATTCACTGATGGCCCCGGCCGTCGATGGGAAGCAGCAAAAGAGCAACTGTGCCCCCCCCCCCCCCACTCCCCTCGCCGGCGCCGAACTGCGCCCGATTTTATCTTAAAATCGTATCAAATTAGTAATAATCCACGTTTTAGGCACCGTTCACAGCTTGCGATAAAGACGAGATGTAGAACGTATCGATTGGGGCAGGGCGGAGCTAGCGACGTAGGGTCCCGCAACGAATACCTGGCGCCGGCGCACATTGTTGGCAAATTGCCCATGCCGGCTTGTAGGAAACAATTCCTTCTTTAGGCAGGTGCATATATCCACTTGGGGGTATATACGAAAAGAGAAACGGGAGTGTTTGGAAATTGCAAAAAGACTTTTTCCCTCTAGCGAAGCCGGGCGATCCGACTGGATCTCAGTTGGAAATGTCAGAGGGGAATACCCTCTGCACACGCAGATACCCATTTCACACGCAGATGACTCAGGAGGCAAACTTAGATAAGGACTTCTAGATAATGCTGATATCCACTAGTTCGTTAATCATCATAACCCAAAAAGCTCAAAGGAGTTCTTTTTTGCCGAAACTCTGTGCACAGGGGTAATTGATGGCCCAGATCACGTTCTGACCGCAATTCTCGGTGCCGGCATGGCGCTGGATGCGGTGCCGAAAATAAGTGTCGGGATAAGAATAAAGATTAGTTGGGCAGATGGCGAAATAAATCACAATAAGGTCTGAATGAGGGTCGAATGCATGAAGACCCTTATTTCCGGCGGGAGCACGGCGCGAGTACCCTTTGTGTGCGGGAATACTTGAGAAACTTTGATAATACCTCTCTTCGTGCCAAGTGAAGTAGTTTCTTCCTGGCTTTATTCTGCTAGTTTTTTGGTGCGTAGTCAAGAACACTTCATAATCTTTGCATGCTCAATATTACAGTCAGAAAGGAGCCCAGCAGTATGGCTTAAATCGCTTTTTCTTAACGAATTTTTTTCACTTCTTGTGCTGGCATTCCCTGAAGCGCATAGCAAAAATGAAACATATTTTTGAGATCCTTTTATGAACCCCTACTGCATGCAACACCGTTTATAAAAAGCACGCCTCGACTTGGAAGAGCTGCAAGACTCACCAGACCCACCAAGCCCGACATTCGCACTCGAAGGATCATGCTGCGGTGTTTTTGGGTTCGCAGAGCCCACTGTTCTGAACCACCCGAATGTAAGTTAAGGATCAGTGCCAATATATAGGTGGAAAGACTTCTGAATTTTGCCTCTGCAATGCGAACGAAGCGCTCGAAACTATTCAGCGCTCGAAACCTTCTCGACTGAAGAACGTGTTGATTTTCCACTTTGCGAACACGACTTGCCGAGGTCCGAAGAGGTAACCTAATCAAAAAGACTTCATGTTGTTTTTGCTTAAGTTCATCATGTGTTTCTCGGTCTTACTAGCATATGAGTAAGAGCGCAAAATACATGATTGATCCCATTAAAAGTGGTGTATTCGAAGTGCCGAAAATAAGACAGAACTTATGGAGCAACCTGATGCTACTAGTATTTCTCGGACCAAAAAGCTGAGGCCTTCTACAAGCAGGGCATGCCACTGCGTTGTGATTTTCCTGAAAAATACGACCCCCCAATTCCATATTCAAGTACGAACCCCCTCCCCATAACCTCTTCCCTTGATTTTTCCCAGCCTCCTACCCTTCTCTACTTTGGTTTCACCAAAATCTTTCGACAAAATTTTTACAAAATTTTGAATCTCGTTGAGCCAGTGGGGGGGGAAGGTCGCATACCTACACTGAAGGATCCGACAAGCAGGTCATAGGGAGCACCATCCGGCGGCTGTGTAAGCAATACCGACAATACGTACGAGGAAGGGGCGATGATAGGAGCTACGATCACCGCCCACGAGGGCACCATGAATTTATAAACAATGGAAAGGACTTACGACGTGACGATTAATAAACAGATGAAGGTACATTCTGAAAACCGGGGGAGGGCAACTTTGGTGCCTGATCGCGTAATGAGGGCAAGCATTTGCTGTGCAACTGGAAGTCCCATAAGTCTAAGAAGTTACACTTCCGCAATACACGCCTGCATGTAAAGCCCATGCATGCGCATTGCAGAGATGATGCCAATTGGCGCCCAATGGCCTATTTCCTGATACCCTTTGCGAAAACATGTGTTTTAGAAGCATACCAAAGTCTTCAAGCCAACTGGAGGTTTCATGGCCTCGGAGGGGCTGATTTTTCGTGTCGTGGGGGGGGTGGTCACGAAATAACGGAAAAAAATTTTTTCGAATAGCGGCCATGAAGGAAGGTAAAATTAAAGCCCTGCGTGAAAAGTAAAAATCTCAAGCTTCCGCACAATTTCTATTTTTTAGCGAATAGGCGCGGTATGAAAGCTGCATGGCACGTCCAATAGTGTATCGGACCTCGCGCGTTCGTCCAGAAAAAATGATCACAAGAATCGATCACAACGATGATCCAACGGGAAAAACCCTCCGCCCTTCTCTGTGGAAATCGAACGTTCTTGAAAATCAGCACTCAATTCAGGTGACAAGAGCCAACCTAGTCTCTACTCACTCCCACGCTACCCCTCTCCGATAGCTTCACTTTCAACGAAGTTATGGGTGTTCAAATGAGGGGTACTTTTCACGTGTTTGGCTTGAAATTGGCTCCAGGCCGTAAAATAGCGCGCACCAATGAGCTTGTATGAGCGCGCTGACCGCGAACAGCCAAAATTCAAAAGTAATCCATAGTTCCGGTTCCCAGCTGAGCGGTGAGTTTTTTCTTATCCATTTATTGTGAATTACTTTGATTGTTTTGTTTTGTTAAGTTTGATTTTGTTTTGTTGAGTTTGATTTTGTTGTGAGGAAATTGCTCAGCATTTCAATTTCTACGGTTTCATAGGTAGCTTTTGCAATGGATTCTCTTAAGATTTTGCGGATTAGTGGATTGGGATTTACCTAGACCAGATGAGGAGGGTTGGTGGGCGAAGTGTCTTGAAGTTTTTTGTGAGGAAGGAGGAAAAGTTTCAGCAATATTTTTTTAGTTTTTGGCCTAGGAATAGTTCGATAGTGCCTAGTTCTATTTATTGTCATCTACATCGTCCCTTTTGAGCTTCTTTTCACTTGTACCGTGTATCACCGCTCTCTCCACTTCAACATGGGCCATGCGTTTACGACCCCCCCTCCATCGCGGGCAAATACGACCCCCCCGTTGTGATGATCACAAAGATGGCGTGCCCAGTCTACACTATCACCTTCGTCTTCACATCGCAGTGATGAAACTTCCACCTTCTGTAGGACTTAGTGAATTATCATACTACATTTACTGGAGAGTCTCTCTTTTTTAACGGACTACTACCCGTTGTGCGCGTTGGAGTAGCATCTTGCTGCAGGAATTCTAACTATCTGAGATTTCCACCTTCTGTAGGACTTAAGTTTTCTTCTTAGAACTCAGCGTCACTCATTCTGCACAAAAGGCATTGCTTGATCGCACATTATTCATCCTTGTGGTGACTGCACTGGCTGTTGACTAGATGTTGATCAGGAGAGTGGAAGACACTTGCTAGATGCCCTTTGACGGAGAGCCGCTCAGTTGTTCTTTGTTGGGACGGCGGGCATTAATCGGAACTGCATGTACTTTTTGCTGACCGCGCTGCTGCCCTATGAATAATTCTGCTCTCCTTTATTACATTTTATTCATTGGGAGCACATACAGCTAACCGCAACCATCTCGCAAGGGGACATGCACTAAAGGCTGCACTGCACATAACCTCAAACTCGGACGCCAAGTTTTTGAATTTTTCTTTTTTAAGTGTTTTTCGTTCGTGTTTTTGTTGTTTTTCGTATTCTTTTCTTTGCATTGGATGTTGTCCACTACTGGGAAATGCGATAAAGCGATTTGTGAGCCAGGGGTTGCCCACGGACCGCAGGGCGGTGTAACTGTAAGGGAGCAATTTTGTTTGTGGTGTTCTTGAGGGCTCTTGTTGCTTTTTTCCCTCATTGAGGAATTACTTATCAGCTACTGTTTCATAATTGATCAGCAATTATCCTTGACACTTTTACCGCGGGAGCTGTCTTTGAAATAAATAAAAGCTCGAATGAGAACAAATACTGCTCAGAATTATGGGACAATGGAGGATCTGCGAGAAGGCATGAATATCTTTTTGTACACGATTGGCGTTTTCTTTTAGGTGTCGATACTTTCGCGGCTTAGTAACGAAAATGCAGAGGAGTTCAACTTCGTGCGAGCTTTCGAATGCTTCCAGCACAAGCACCACACTTGTCTTGTTTTCGAAATGCTTGAGCAGAACCTCTACGACTTTCTCAAGCAGAACAAATTTACTCCTCTACCTCTCAACAGTATTCGTCCAATTGTACAGCAGGTAGCCTTACTCCACATGATGGCTTTTTTCGCTTTATTTAAGTATCCTTCAACTCATTACAGGTTCTTACAGCGTTGCTCAAACTGAAATCTCTCGGCTTGATCCATGCTGATCTCAAGCCTGAAAACATCATGCTGGTTGATCCCACCAATCAGCCCTTCCGAGTAAAGGTCATTCATTTTTCAAGTTTTTAGTGGGACTGCGATCCCTTGAAGTCGAAATATAGTCCGATTTATATTCGCACTCATATAAAATCATCACTTATATCAAAAGAATCGGATCGCCAGCTGACGCCGGCGCTCCATCTGTGACACAACAAAAATCGCAGGGGGCGGTACATAGGGCGATAGCAGCGGTGGTGCATTTCTTTTTCACCATATTTTTGGTTTTTAAATTCCTGACTGTCCCTGTTTCATGCGCACTTTGTACCTCCTCCTACCCCCCCCCCCCGCTCGATATCATTGCATGCAGTTGGTTTGGTTCAGTGGTTCATCGGGTTGATTTTGATTCAGCTGCCGATTATATATGGTAGGATAGTGGGATGAGTTCATTTTCTACTGCTATCAGGCCTCACACATTGAGCTTCTAATTACTTGGCGTTATAATGATAAGGAGGCGGAGGTGGTGTAGTGACAAGTGGCGCGCTTACCACTCGCGCGGTCCTGGGTTCGAATCCCAGGTCGACACCCGCCCAGGCCAACCAAGCCTTCTACCCTCCGGGGACGGTAAATTGGTACCAGATTCGTCTGGGAGGATAAACACTGACTTGTACATCGGCTGGCCACCGCAAGTCATTGTATAGGCCACATCGCATTCAATAAGCCACTACGATTCTGAATGGAAGTAGAATGCGTGCCGCATCCCACAAAGGGATTGATCAACGGCGAAGACTTTATCCTTTTTTAATGGGGATGAGAAGTGATAAGAAATGTAGTGAAGTTGGCCTCTTATCTATTCTTATCGACTGATATGATTACCTGTCTCCCGCCATCATTTCATTTTTTATCGCTTTTGCCACCCACTATTGATGTCCCCATTTCACCCTATATATCACTTGCTGGAACCAAAGTTCGCTGGTGCCTTGACGCGCGCTGATAATGCGATGGCCTCACGCTTCTAACGCTCCTTATCGAGTCTTATCAGCAGCTCACAGTTCTTGTCACCCACCAAAGATGTTCTTGGTCCCATACCCTATATCATATCTTGGAATCAGCACCTAGCTGATGCTGTCACCCGCGTTATGAATATGGTGACCATCCCCTTCTAACGCCTCTTATCGAATCTTATCAGCTGATATCACTTCCTGTCACCCACCAATAGTGTTCCCGTCACCCCCCTACATCACTTCTTGGAATCAATGTCTCACTGCTACTGGGATTGGCGCTATGAATTTCGTGACAAACAGACAGACACACACACACACGGACATAGACGATTATACATGCTGGAATCACCCACTATATAGAATTTGCTTCGTGTTTGTTTGTTTTGTCAGGATATTCGGTTCGACCTGAAGAACAACTTGGGGGGTTCGAGTCAAGGCGGGGATAGAAACAATTACGAACAAGAAGCTCCGCTACTGAAGCGAGATTTACGCGCCTTTCTGTGCGGTGTCGATGTTGTGGGCAGGTGAAGGTCAAAAGTTCACGAATTAGTTGCAGAGCAGCATAGGCACCGGGGACAGGTGGATTGAGGTCCACAAGGGGTCAGCGGACGAAGTGGAGGAGACATCTCAAAAATGGGCAGACTGCTTTTGAGATGGGCGGGCTGCTTTTGAGATGGGAAGGCTCTTGCTGAAAAATTTCGTGGTTCGCATCTGAGTGAACTTGGAGATCAGGAAAAGCTTTTGATGAAGAGAAACGTATGGCGTGAGTTCATCTGGTATGTTGAGACCCGCCTACAGTGGGTGGAGCGTGTTCTCAAGCACGGGGTCCCTACTTTCACTGCGTTTTAGTGCATAGGCCGCCACACTCTTGAACACCTGTTGTCACACGTACATTTGATACCAGTCGGTTCGCTGGCTGACGCCGGCGCGACTCCTTTTCTAATAGGGCCAGGCTTTGCCGGTTTTGCTTACTTCGTCGCGCCCACCTGCTTGCGTATGTTTGAATGCTCAACTAATACCCGGTTTCTCTCTCATCTGCGCATTTGATCAACTGCTTACCACCATTCATAGACGGTAATAGTGTCGAAAATAGTAGGTATGATGTTATTGCTCAAGGAGCGTTGACTATGTGTACAGGTGAAATAAAAGCCGGATAATTGTTGAGTATCCAGTGTAGAAGGAGGTAAGCGCGGCGAAGCCGCGCCCGCCTGGCGAAGCTGGGCCGTATCACGGAAGGAGGCCGGCTTCATAACTTGCGACGACAGAATTTCTACGACTCACAGTGGAGCCTTTGTGACAGGCAGCATCATTGTAAACTCACCGATGTGGTCATACTTGACTGCTTAGGGAGGGGGGTTGTGGGTGGAGCTGTAGACGCAGGGTCGATGACCAACGTACAGCGCAAAACGTTGTCGCTATGTTGTTTAGCGAAACCAGCGTTGTAGAGGTCCCGGATGGGTAGGACGGAAAACTACAAAATCAAAATACTTGACTAATAGTGTTAATGAATAATCCAAAGTTGCGTAAAATTCCGAATTATAGATGACTAGCTACTACAACGCGGAAAGATGCAATTAGGTTAACCTTTCTGAACCCCATGAATACATCTGTTCCATGAACAGGAATTACATTTAAAAGAGCTACGCCTTCCCACCACCCCTGCGTGGGCTCACAGACAGCATTCGTGCACTGGCACACTGGGCTCCGCCTACTCAGCCACGCATACTTCAGGAGGCTTTCTGCGATATTTTGCGAAATCTTGACGTTTTTATGACTTATTCACCTTTCGGAGCCTCAAGTGCACTCTTTCCCTCACTATGAGAGGCTCCCCTCATCTCACGCAATTATTGTTACCCGAAAATCTCCAAAAAAGAAGTGCTGAAAACTTGCCGATTGGGGTTACTCAGTGCGCTGTTCTCAATATTTTTTTGGCATTGGGGCCATTTAGAGCTTTGCTAAAGCTGAGCGAAAGGAAAGGGGTGGGGGGGGGGATCGTTCTCCACGCTCAGACGAGCTGCTCGTTGAACCCGTTTTTGTAGAATAACCATGTATGCACCTAGAACAGATCCCATCGTGGAACAAAAAAGAAAATGATACTTTTGACGCCAATTTACACTTAGTCTCAATTTCATCTCCGGATAGACCGTACGTTAGGCTTCTACGCGGAGGTGAAATGGTACAACTTGTGCCATGTCTCTCCATGCAAGCAGATGGGTTTTTTCAGAACCCGGAAAGGTTCATGGCCTACCTCCTCCCTTCCCCATCCAGCGGGCAAATACGATTGTTCCTGTCGGGCAACCCGCGGCTACGTTGTGCCTTCCTTGGTCGCGAACCTTTTTACGCCAAACTAAGATTACTACTCGGTATCGAAATGGTAATCGCCAAGCAAAATATCTGACCAATCGAACACTTCAGTTTCACTGGAAAGGAACCCTCTCCTTGCAGAATACGAAACACGTTCTCGGTCTGCGAAATATGTTTCTTGCATCGCCCAGTCCGTTTTTTCGAGAAAGTCAACGGTTAACAGCCAGGGTCAGTCCAAAGTCGCGAGACCCCATCTATACTATCAAGCTAAAATTTTACCACCAGGAAAGGCTATTTGGTTAGAAGAGATGTTGTTTGTTCCAAACTTGGCGACTTCCGAAAAACTCCACCGTATGACATGATGTTAAGACCTATCATTTTGAGAATACTACTCTCATCTCAGAAACTTAGCCAGTAGTGTGGATGCTTTCTTCACAATTCTTTGCGTAATGTTCTCTCTTGATTGGCCGGTGCACAAAACGCTCACACTTGTCACTCTCTGTCACCACCACCGAAAATCCAGCGGTGGAGACAATGTCCAACCCACTGACGAGAGCGCGCTCGTTGTTTTCATGTTATCAAGTATGCTACTTTTTTCTCGACGACCTCAACACTCCTGCGTTGATGCACAGAATGCTGTCTCCACCTCTCGATTCTTAATTAAAGTGGCGGAGAGTGACCTCTGCTTTGACCCTTTGAATTTCTGCGCTGGACAGCGGGCTCTGAGTCGCAGACCTACCATTTAACCATAACACTCTCAGTGTTCTTCTAGCCTTCCATTTTGAGATTTGTCTCATTAATAAAGCTATTGAAATTGGCTTTGAAGTCGACGCATGTGGACTCGGAATCTGCCTGCGAGCGGTGGTTCGGTGCGTTTATTCTAGCGGAACTATGTCAAATATGCTCCAGTGGTCTTTCAAACATCGATTATAGTCTTAACCAGTTTGGTCTGACGCGCACTACTGCGCGCATGGTTAAACCTATGGTACTGATCACTGACAGTATTCCTGTGCTGATCCCTAACACTTGGCCTAATTCCCATGTTTTCAAGTACGGCCCATTTCATCTTATTTCACCTCTTTCATGAACATTGGCCAATCTGGTGCTTATCATGCTTCAAAAACTCACCATCCCGTTGGAAGTAGGACAGCTTAGCGGTTGAAAGAGTTTCGATGGTAACAATATCGAAATCAGTGGAATGTGCTTACATCCTGGTACTTTCCTTGAGTTCTGTTATTCACTACCAGTTTGGCTGACGCGCATTACTGCGCGTGCAACTATGCTACTGATTACTGACAGATTCCTGTGCTGACCACTAACACTTGGCTCGGGCTCGATTCCGTTTCGGAATACATTTCGTCATATCACCTTTTTAATGAACATTTGCCAATGTCTGATGCTTATCACATTTCTAAAAACACCCACCATTCGCTGGAAATAGGACAGCTCAGCGGTTGAAAGAATTTTGATGGTAACAATATCGAGATCATAGAAATGTCCTTACCTAGTACTCCCGTTGAGCAGCTTTCACATATCCGTCTGTTGGTGGCTCTTATCATTCCTCACTGGCAAACATCTTTAGGCTTTTACTTTTTGTCGAAACTCGAGAGTTTAGCGGTCTAATCAATCCCGATTACTTTGCCAAAGGATGAAACATCTCGGCACCCAACTAACGAGGAAGGTCGTTCAGGGCGTGCCCCGCTTTTTCAAAACGGTTTTTTGCATTTCGTAGGGGCTTGAACATAGACCACAGAAGTGGGGTTCATTTTCGCTGAGCGGCCCCAGGAACGCCAAAAAAGGAGCGAAAAGTACGTCTATGTACCCCCATATGAGAGACGTTAAGCGCTATACTGGCGCCAAATTGCGTCGACGTCGAAAATAAGTGTCAAAATCGTAATCAGGACCATCGATTACCCTTATGGACGAACTTCCAGCCAAAAATTTTTTTTCGATTTTTGGGTTTTGGTGGACCATTTGGTCGGCAGTGGTGACCGGAGTATCACATCTTCGTAAAGACGATGATGGCGACGACGTAGCAGGCCGCCGGGCAGGACAGCCGTGTCGCAAGGGTGCGCCCAAGGTCCTTTCATGCTTGGCATCAGTGGGGGGGGGCGGCATTCGTGAAAATCCTGGGCCTTTGGCGATTTCTGCCTCCTGCTCGCTCAATAAAGATGTCAATCCCCTACCGGAACAGAATGCACTCATTCAAATTCCACAACTTGTTTCAAGCTAACCTGGTCGAAAATTTTTTGGCCGGAAGATTGTTTACAGGGGTAATCGATGGCCCCGATCACGATTTTGACACTTATTTCGGCGCCGACGTAATTTGGCGCCTGGGTAGCGCTACACGTCCCTTATATGTGTGTACCTAACGCATTCATTGAAAGAAACATGTGGCTCCATATTAGCGATAAATGGCACCATAGCTACAAATGAGTTCCATATTCGTGATTCGGGCATGGTCTGACCTATAAAGATCAACTTTCAAGCTACGGTCTTGCTTAAAGACACATGGTACGCTCAAACACATTGAGGGTGTATGAGACTATCAGCCCCCCAGCTGTCGATGTGTCGTGGTCCCCCCGCCCAAAACTGCACGGGGTCAGAGTACGGGGCCGTGGGAAAGTCGTAATTCCTTGCTACACCGCCCTCACGTTTATGCTAACACCATCCGCGCGGCGCGTCGCGTGCAGCTCTCTTGGCTTTTTGCCAAGTCCTGTAATTGCGCTTTGGAATACAAGTAAAACGCAATTTCTTTATGCGGAACATTTAGGTGCTGCAAAATAAGAACCGAAGATGATGACGAGGGCCAGAACTCAAGAGCAACTGTGCTGCTTCTGCAATATCCCTCGAGGCCGCGCATTCCCACAAAACATGAAAATAAAAACGGCCTAAGCGTCCCACTCGTTAGTTTGAAGTATTTCTATAGCATTCGAGCCGGATCGCAGAAATGCACACGCGATTTTAATTTATTGCGTTTCCTTAGTTTTTTTCAATTGTTTTATTTACATCTACATTCGTTGTTGTTCATTTCTAGCCTTTGTCATCTTCATCACCTTCTATTCGGACTTTGAAGCATGAGCAATACCTCAAATGTTAGGAAATTGCGTTTTGCTTGTATTGTCATGTTTTATTGTCATGTTGTCCGTTTTTATTGTCATGTTCTGTGGGAATGCGCGGCCTCTGAGGGATATTGCAGAAGCAGCACAGTTGCTCTTGAGTTCTAGCCCTCGTCATCATCTTCGGTTCTTATTTTGCAGCACCTAAAATGTTATCCGCATAAAGAAATTGCGTTGTACTTGTATTCCAAAGCGCAATTACAGGACTTGGCAAAAAGCCAAGAGAGCTGCACGCGACCGCGCCGCGCGGATGGTGTTAGCATAAACGTGAGGGCGGTGTAGCAAGGAATTACTTTCCCACGGCCCCGTACTCTGACCCCGTGCAGTTTTGGGCGGGGGGACCACGACACATCGACAGCTGGGGGGCTGATAGTCTCATACACCCTCAATGTGTTTGAGCGTACCATGTGTCTTTAATGGTATGTAAAACCTGTAATAATTGAATAGCACTGATTCATGGAGTGTTCCCATTTAAAATGTGCCCATAAATGGCAGTTATCGAACGCATACTCACGCACAGACATATTTGAACGCGAAAACAGCAAAACATAAAAAATGCAAAAACTCGCACGCCGAGGGGAGTCGAACCATCAACCCCACCCCAACTGTCCGCTTGAGAATCCTCCACGCTATCCACTAGGCCATCCGATCGTTGTTGCTGAACATTGCTCCGATCGTTGAAGAAACCATTCCATGAAGCCGTTCACGCTTGATTACGTGCCACAAGTAAGACCCCATACCCCGACTACTTTTCTCTTCGATTCCGATAGTACCTTTATAGGGTCCCTCCATTCAGCAACTGGTCAAAGTTTCAAGCGGTTTACAGCTCGTAGAGGCTCAAAAACAATCAGTTTCCATAGATTTCTTTTTCGCTCCTTTTTTGGCATTCCAGGGGCCGCTCAGCGAAAATGAAGCCCACTTCATGGTTCATGGGCAATTCCCTAAAGTGCAAAGAACCATGTTGAAAAAGCGGAGCACGCCTGAACGACCTCCCTTGTGAGCCTTTGCCCATTGATTCTTAGGCCGCAGCGGGCAGTTCAGTTGCAAGTAGAACAAAGATGCGAGGATATACTGACTATTATAGGCCCTTGTTGAAAACTATCACAACTCCTCTCCCCCCCCCCCACCAATGTTACTTAACCACCTCTGAAGTGCCTGCTGAAAGTAGTTCTCCAGTGTTGTTATGACTTGAATTTTTTGAGCTTCCTTTAAGTGGCCCCCTATGGTATCTTAATCAGCTGTTATCACGTCCTGTTACCCATCAATAATGTTCCCATCCTGCCCCCTATCTTACTTCTTGGAAACGACGTTCTGCCGTCGCTGTGACGCACGTTATGATGTTGGTGACCCTCCCCTTCTAAGGCCCTTATGGTATCTTATCAGCTGTTATCACTTCCTGCCACCCACCAATAGTGTTCCTGCCCGACCCCCTACATCACTTATCAGTTTGAGCGCTTTATCGCTGTTTTGAAGGAAGTTATGAATTTCCGGTCAAACACACATACAGACACACAAACACACATTCACACACACACACA
>MU966677.1:31545-52443 GCA_036418165.1 Cooperia oncophora
ATTTGTGAAACGTGTGGGCGGGCGTTGTCATGCAAAGGAATCGGACCCTTTCTTTTGATAAGTGTTGGCTGCATCTGACAAAATTTTCGGTACAATTCGTCGATTTCTTCTGCTGTGATGGTTTGGCCTGGTGATAAAAAGTTATAGTGGATCACACCAGCCGATGACCACCAAGCCGTGACCAGAATCTTTTTTCGAGGGTTCGGCTTTGAAAATTACCTCGGTGGTTCGTCGAAATCCAACCACTGTCCGGAACGTCTCCTGTTATCATACATGATCCATTTTTCATCACAGGTGACAATTCGGTCAAAAACGGGTCGTTTCTGTTGCGCAAAAGCAGTGAAGAGGAAACCTCGAGACGTGCCAATTTCTGCCGGTCACTCAAATTGTGGGGCACCCAATTGTCGAGTTTTTTCACCTTCCCAATGCGTTCCAGACCATCTGCAACAGTGGATTTGCCAAGGCCTAGCTCTTCTGCTATCTCTCGAACTGTTTGGGATGGGTCAGCCTCCAAAATCCCCCTAAAATCCTCGTCAGATATTGCTTTAGGTCGACCGCTATGAGGTTCATCTTCAAGGCTGAAATCTCCAGAACGAAAGCCATTGCCGCACAGTGCTTTCTCTAGCACTATTGGGCCCCCACACCTGGTTAATTTGTTGAGCTGTTTCGATTGCGGATTGCCCCAATTTATAGTCGAAGAAAAAAATCGTCCGAAGTGCTCTTTTCACATGCTTGAAAAAATCTTGAAAAAAGGGGGTTTATCAAGCAATGGTGAAACGGCAATTATACCATCAGATAGCGCAAGAAATTCTCTACAGGATGTGCTACTGAGAAGCAAGGCAGAATGAGTTTTTAATCAGCAGTGAATGTACAAAAAATAGGTGCACAAAACGCTGAGAACTTTCCGGACAACCTAATATCTTATCGACTGTTATCACTCCCTGCCACCACCAATAATGTTCGTGCACGACCCCCTACATCACTTATCAGTTTGAGCGCTCTATCGCTCTTTTGAAGGAAGTTATGAATTTCCGGTCAAACACACATACAGACACACAAACATACATTCACACACACAACAGACAAACTTAGCGGATTATATGTAGTAGGATAGGATTTTCATCAGTACTTGAACGTTTGAAAGTAAGAGGGTGAATCGGATTCAAAACATTACCTCGAATTGATATCACTATATGGATTGGATCGCAACCCTTTAGCGGTGGGTTCTTTCCTTCAACATATTGCTTTCACTGAGTGACTGTTTGCTCATGTTGAAGCGCGCTCTACGCTTCCCAGTCGTACACCCACCACCCCCCCCCCACCCCAGTGCCTCCTTCCCTACCATGATCCATCCACGCGCTTCACGTCCAGCTGCCCCGCGAGCAGCTTGTGCAATGGCTCGGAATACACCAAATGGTTGTTTTATATAGTGCAGTGTGTAATCACATTCGCAATATTACCTTAAATTGATAGCACAATATGAATAAGCTCGCAACTCCACTAGCATTGCATCATCTTTTCTTCAACTTTCACTAATGCTTTTGTGTCCACAGTAGTGAGGTGCTCTTGCTAAAGCGTGCTCTACGCTGGCCCTCCCCTCTTCCCCATCGTACCTCCCCATTAACTCCACCTCTTCGCCCCACCCTTTCTTCACCCCTCCACGCCGTAACTCTTCCCTGACCTGTCCCACTGCAGGTGCTCGCCTCCAGCTGCCACGCGAGCAACCCGGCTCAGATCGAAATATCACCTTGAATTGATAGCACATTATAGATTGCCCTGCAACTCTGCTAGCGGTTGATCCTTCCTTTCTTCTATTTGTCGCTTTCACTAATGCTTCTGTTTCCACCGTTATGGTGCGCTCCTGTTGAAGCGCACTCTAGGTCCCTCCCCCCTCCCCATTAACCTCACCTCTTTTCCTCGCCCTACCTTCTTCCCCATGCCCCCTCGCCCCTGCCCTTCCCTACCCTGTCCCACTGCACCCACGTCCAGCTGCCACGCGAGCAGCCCATTAACCTCACTTCCCTCGCCCCACCCCTTCCTCACCCCCCCCTCGCCCTACCTTCTTCCCCATGTCCCCTAACCCCTGCCCTTCCCTACCCTGTCCCACTGCACGCGCTCACGTCCAGCTGCCACGCGAGCAGCCCGTGCAATGGCTCGGAGTGCACTAAGTGGTTGTCTTATATAGTGGAGTTATCGCAATCAAAACAGTGGGTTCATACATCTATTCTTAAATCCTTCATTCTTTTTTATACATATATTCATTAGGTACTTAACGCCCTTCCATTCCAAGTAGGCGAGAGTTTTTCCAACGCCCTTCGATTCCATGTGGCTGTAGCAGTACAAAGTTTCCAAGAAGGTACGGGCGACGACATGTGGGGAGGATATTCTTCTCGAGTTGCTCGATGTAACCGCCAGCGCTCATTCAGTCCGGGGTCCACGAAGAAAATTCGGTTTTCCCATTCCAGGTACGTCCGGTCCATACCATCAACCCGCGCCTTGGCGACTGCGGTAGACCGTGGCGACGTTGTCGGAGCTGCTCGATGTTGGAGGTCATCCAGATCGAGAGTACTGGTCTCCAGGTAGCTATCCATGGGTGACTCCATACTAGAAGTTTCGCAGCTGTTTGGAGGTGACATGAATTCCAAAGGTCTTCTCCAGTCAGGCTGCGACTGGAGATGACTTCATATTTTGGTGTACATGAAGGTGATGGGCGAGGGCCAGCTCCTGCTTATCGAGGAACATCTTGGGTATCTTCCGCCCTGGTACTCGTATCCACGTCCTCTGTCTGGGCCAACGAAACCAACTTTGCCATTTAGTTTATATTTTTATTTACCATGGAGCTTATCGCAATCAGAACAGTGGGTTCATACATCTATTCTTAAATCCTTCATTCTTTTTTATACATATATTCATTAGGTACTTAACGCCCTTCCATTCCAAGTGAGCGAGAGTTTTTCCAACGCCCTTCGATTCCATGTGGCAAACCTGTAGCAGTACAAAGTTTCCAAGAAGGTGCGGGCGACGACATGTGGGGAGGATATTCTTCCGGAGTGGAATAGCGCCGAATGTGACACGCCCAGCCGCTGCAATTCACTCCGGCAGTCCTCGCAAGTAAATCGGTTTTCCATCCGTACTTCCCGAGTCCACCACCATCAACCCTTGGACTTCGGGCGACTGCGGTGAGGATGATGTCGTAGACCGTGGCGACGTTGTCGGAGCTGCTCGATGTTGGAGGTCATCCAGATCGAGAGTACTGGTCTCCAGGTAGCTATCCATGGGTGACTCCATACTAGAAGTTTCGCAGCTGTTTGGAGGTGACATGAATTCCAAAGGTCTTCTCCAGTCAGGCTGCGACTGGAGATGACTTCATATTTTGGTGTACATGAAGGTGATGGGCGAGGGCCAGCTCCTGCTTATCGGGGAACAGCTTGGGTATCTTCCGCCCTGGTACTCGTATGCACGTCCTCTGTCTGGGCAACGAAAACTTTGCTATATTTATATTTTATTTATGTTTATATATTTATACGAGACTTTTTTCTCTGGGGTGACTTTGACCCTCTGATCGCAAACATCACACTTATTCGAAGCAAATTCATTTCTGAAATGCGCTGCGCTACGCAGCGAACACCTCAGAGTCAGAATAAGAATGATTCCATCTGGAAGTCATTCGCAGCGCTTAAAATCAGAGATTGTAAATGGTAGAAACAACAGAAGTGTCACGCAAAAATAATTTGCAAGCGCTCGGCCTACGTCCCAAGGAAATCCAAAGAAAGCGCAGGCACCAAAGTTTTGAAGTTTGGTATTTTTCGTGTGAATCCGCCTACCCACCAGGTGCTCCACCGGGGAACGATCCCCCAAAATTTTACAAGAAAGCAAGAGAGGCAAGAAAATGGCTGACAGCTCCGTCTCCAGAATGGTGCAGCAGATCTGAAGGTCAGTTTCGAAACCAGTATCTGAAAGCAATGCTACCAATGCATCTGATGTTGCAAGGCCATGGCTTGTTTGTATCCTTCTAGGAGAAGTGGCCAGAGGGTCGCGAACGTTAGAGTGGCTACGGTAAGATACTGTAGCCACCACCTAGCGCATATCCCGAGGCCTGCCTGCGGCATGACCTCACTTAATTGCTGCGCTGACTGCTGACCTCTCACTGGCTGCTCAACGAACGAGATGAATCGAATCGAATTCATCTAGTAGTAGGATTTGATATGTGAAGATCAGTAATTCCCTAATTCCATATTGAATGACGATAATGTTCGTATCGATGAAAACCCTGTTGAAATTTTCAGAAATTTCCGTTTTTAGATGCACCCACACATCTTGTGATCTTCCAAAGGCAAATCATTGGGATGGTCCATAAGTAATGACGTTTTTTTTCTAACAGAGATTTTCAAATGAAAAGTGACAATTGTTCCCAATATGTTATATCCGTTCTATTAGACAGTATGGTTACACTCTACTTCGCTGCGGACGGTTGGGCGTGTCAGCGTGTGCACAGCGTTGAGCCGTTCTCTGCCTTCTTGTTGAAGCGCGCATGCGACAAAAAGTGGTAGAAAACGAGTAATACGAACGATATGATACAGTCATATCATTTGCTCGCTTCAAAAACTGGTGGAGAACGGGTTTGGCACCGCGCCAAACGCAGCCGCACTGACACGCCCAACCGTCCGCAGAGAACTATACTATACCTTCCCGCTCTTTCTCATTTTTGTTGATTTTCATTTCATTGAAATGGAATTGAATTCGACCCAAAAGTGAATTTTCGACAACACCTGTTTGCACTCTATCTCGTTTCCCGAATTACAGAAGAAGCTCAAAACTTGTGGTATATATGACCAAGCAAAGCTGCTCTTGATGACAGCTTAAAGTTGGCTTAGGCCATCAAGATCTGGGAATTCGGACCCTGTAAATGTGCATCATGGGATTCCTCTTGAGGAGTGACTGCTTGCAGAACCTCCCCTAACTTTTGAATGCCTTGAGGAGCGACTGCTTGCAGAACCTCCCCTACTTTTGAACGTAAAACATCGAGGAAAGGTGATGCTTGATCACATAAGGAAGGATTTGATGATCCACAACGATTCCACAATCTTTGGCATGAATCTCCGTGAATTAGGTAACTCAGTAAGCACTCAGTCGGACTCAATAGGGCGTTAGGTTCGATGCTTGTCTGTGAGGTCGAAATTGAAATCGTTGAATAATTTGAACGATCATAAGCGTTCCTAAGAGACATAGTCTCTTGGCCATATACTTAGCAACTGGGCCTATGCGGTTTTCGGTTTTTAATTAGAGGTGAAAAAGGGAGGCTGTCGAACATGCTCGATTTCGTCGACCTGACACTGCAGCTTGAGCACTTAAATATTAGTGTGAAGAGAAAGTTCAAAAAAAGAGGACTATCGTATAGGGCAAGGAAATCTCTGCAAAACAATATAAAACTCAAGTGGCAGAACATTCGATTCATCACGTTTCGTTGAGCAGCCAGTGAGAGGTCAGCAGTCAGCGCAGCAATTAAGTGAGGTCATGCCGCAGGCAGGCCTCGGGATATGCGCTAGGTGGTGGCTACAGTATCTTACCGTATGCCACTCCAACTAAAGGTGCTCACCCGTGGCCAGATGACGTCGTCTTGTGGGTAAACAAGCGTTAACGGGGCCCAGTGCCCCATATGAGTCCTTTTCATCAGCCACTCAAGCAGTTTCCATACGGGCACCGTGTCTCATATGCACTGCGGCAACACATTTTATATAAATCGCGACAAGATGCATGTAAGCTTGAGCTATCTAGCGTTAACTGGCAGAATTCGCCCATAGGGCGTATGCAATAATCTAAATTTTATAGCCTACTACAGAAAGCAAATATGTACTCAGCTACCCAGGACGTAGAAGGTAACTCATTTTGAATCCCCGCTTCGACCTACCATCTTTTCTTTGTTGCGAGGGACAGCAGTTTGCATAACAGCTCTGTATTACCGTGTGATAGCGTCATCGACGATGATCATATGCTTGACGGACAACCTTCTGCGAGTACGGTTTTGCATTTGTATAAACGTAACAGCAAGGGAGAAAGTTTCGATTTGCCGTTCAGGGTTTGGATTTAGTGCACTACTTGTCCGTTTTTGCCCTGATTCGCTGAACATTCATCCTTTCGCAAGTTTGTTCAAGTTGGTAAGTTCAGGAAGTCAGGGTGTAAAGCACCCGTAAAAATTGAATGAATTGAATGTGTTGCGTCATGAACGCACACAGTCGGGCACCAGTTTAGTTTTCTCAGTTCGAAGTACTTTTATTAGCCTGCGTTATACGCTTTTTTGCACAACCTTCACCCCAACTCTTGTGCGTGCCGAGGGGATTGGGTGGGGAGCTCCGGGCTTGGGCTGCTAAACGAGAGCGACGCGAACGGTACCCCTAGGCGCTCCCACGCTCAGCCCTGGATACCGTATCCCACGTGCCGCACCAGAACCCTGCCCTAATCCCACGGTAAACCAAGCTGTGAGGCCCGACACATTTATTTGCGCAAATTTCGGAGTACTGTTCACTTGACTCCCCGAGCTTCCTCTTATCGTCTTTCCTAATGTAGCCTCTTCCAGTTTTAAAAAGAGAAGAAATGCAACTACAGAAAGATACACGCTAAAGATACTTCTTTGTAGGGAGCGGACCGTGCATGACTGTTTTCTATTTTTCCAGGTAATCGATTTTGGTTCGGCTAGTCACAGGAGTAAAGCGGTTACTAACACTTATCTTCAAAGCAGGTACTACAGGTGAGTTATTTTATGTAAGCCTGAAAAGGGCTCTTCGAATGTAGAATCGCATTGCCGGATTACCGGCTTTGCCGGGCCATCCTTTTTCGTGCGCAGAGGGTCCTCCTCCTTTTTTTTAGAAAGGGCTAATGGAATCGCCCGGCTTCGCCGAACTTTTTACCAAAAATGTCCGAACTTTCCTGAATTCTGCCGTTTCGTTCATTGTATGTCGCCCCTCTCCTGAAAGGCAGTCCTCGAAATCCTCTTATATAAGCCACTAACTCTGTATTAGGTTGAAAAGAAAGTCTTGTGACACTTTGACCTAATTCTCGGACCGAATTATCCCTCACTAAGAGCACCTCCAATCTACAAGGTAATCACCTTTGATGACTAGGACTAGTGCCCACCTTTTGCACAGCTTCTCATTTCCATTCTTATAGAACTACGGCAACTATGATAAAAGAAGAGGTGGACCTCATTTTCGAGTAGACGTCGATTTTCGGAATTTTTGCTTTTTAAAGGATGCGGTAATGAAGGAGGTGGTAATTAGAGGCTGCTAACTTTGGTAAATAAGCTGGTACGGTCGCATTCCCTGATCGAGATCCATGATCTTTTGGCGTAGCTTGATCCTCACATGCCTCTTTTGCCAAGTAGAAAGAAAATGAGTGTTTCTGAATGAATTCAAGTGTGACCTCATCCATGTTTCGATGTTGATTAGTGTCGACTGTGGCCGTCATTACTGTGCCAGTATCCATAGACATCGCTTTGAAGTCCCACCATTAACAGTGAAATCTTTATCCCATGCACATCTGCTTTTGGCTAAGCAATCTACTTTTCTCCTTGAGAGATCCTGCGAGGGATGTGTGCATAGTTTACGCAAGGACTCCAACACTCGCTACCAACCACAAGATCTCACAAAAGTTCTTCCAGTGTGTACAAGGAAAAGAAAATTCAGTCACGACCATTCGGTGCGCTTTGTCGAACTGGTGCAACCCACGAAGATCTTTCACAAAAAAATTTTCCCTATAATCGAAATTACGGAGAAGCATGGCAGTTGTCGCAGCTGTCACTTAGGTGCAGCCTAGAGAGGTGCCAGCTAACTTATGCTTACGTTTGGCTGCGCTTTCAGAAGGTTGAGTGAAAGGCCGTCATTTTGTGCTGGTGGCCGACCTATGCCTACCTTCAATTCAATAATTCCAGTTTGCAAGCGCTAATACAAACAGGACACCCCACCATGACAAGCGACATCCTTTCTGAATACAACGCAGGTGTTAGCTCCCTCGACTACGGCGTAGTGGCCTTACAGGAACTCTTAATATGGAATATGCTAAAAAGTGCCTTGACCTTTGGGGGGACGTATAGGCTTAAGCCTCCACAAATCACAATACACCCGTCTTGCGACAAAAAGTGGTAGAAAACGAGTAATACGAAGGATATTATACAGTAATGCACTTGTCCGCTTCAAAAACTGGTGCAGAACGACTTTGCCAAACCGCACCAAATGCAGCCGCACTGCCACGCCCCACCGGTCCGCAATGATGAGGACTGTACGTCAGACTGGTGCCACACATGTGGTATCCTCCACAGGATATATTCCCGATGACCGTGATTGCCGCTCAGTATGATAGTTGTCACTTATGAGATTAACTGGTTTCATGTCGAAAGAAATAGGCTGCGGCTTCAGAGTCTTTCTTTCTAGTGGGCCGAAAATTACAACTGGTGTGGTCGTAGCCGTGTCTCAAGCGGTTCTGTGACTCAATTACTAGCATAGTACGTTTCGACGACCGTTCATGAAGATTGTTGTCGCTGTTGAACAACGACTGTACCACTTCTTCTCTGCATATGCCCCACAAAGCTGGATGCTCTTAGCCATCTAAAAGCGAGTTCCGGACTCTGCTGGAGAAAAAGCCACCAGAAGTTTCCGGACCAAATCTATCGATGATAGCCGAATTGTGCTTTGACTCAGTTCAACGGGAATATGTGTTTCTGAAGGCATATTGAAGTTCGCGAATGAGTATCCTTACAATGGCACAGAAGGAGTCGAGCTTTTGAGTGGCTCAGAATGTCGCCCAAGGGTGACCCATCTAAAATATCTTCTGAACTAGCGGGTCTTCAGGAAAACTGTAGAGCTTGTTGGAAGACGTTTCTAGTTTTGCAAAAGATTGCGTTGAAAGAAGTTATTCTCGTCTGAAGCGTGGAAACCCGCTTCTGATTTACCACTAACGCGTCCGTAGCCCATCGAAATATTTCACGAATGGGGAAGGATGCCGATTGCGAGCAGGTAGAAAACGCAACGTAGAGACATTGCTTCAAAATGCCACCTTCCATTTCTCAGAAGCCTTACACGTGAAAGAGCTATCACGCCCAGAAGAAGCGCAGCGATTTCCACCCAGCCAGCAGATCTCCATAGGCTTGCCACGTCCGCAAGCGCTTCCGAGTCGTTGCGTATCTGATCCTTCTTGTCAGAGCAAACAATTAGAACCGGAAAGAGGAGGGATTCATACCAGGATTCTTGTCCCCATCATTCCACACAGTACTGACACCGCCATTACACACAGTACGATGCTGTACCCTGTGTACACAGAGTCATACTGTAGAAGTTGTCAACTCTCGCGGACCGTCGTTTTTCTATGTACAGTAGTGACTAGTTACTTGTTTCATTAGTTGAAAAGTGAATGTTTTCTGATGTGTTTTAAATTGCCAAAGAAATCAAGCATGAGCGCGATTACCTGAGGGCGCACAATTCGTTAATTGTTAGGTCATCCCATTCAAACTGGCCGCTACATATAGAGGAATGGCAGAAAAGCAAAGGGGATAGAGCAGCGGGCTACTATACCATTTGGAAGCTAGTACCTTAAGCTGTGTATCTGTGAAATTTGGCGAACCTAGCCCCTGAAGAAGTTCTCGAGAAATTGAAAAGAAGCCCGAGTGGTGAAAATCGGCGCCGGTTTTTCAAATCAGACGTCATAAGAGGAAAGTGCGCTGCTCAAATTTGACCTGCGCCGGACCATAGTTGTGTGTAAGGGTGTTCTCGAAATACACGGTGGAAGATTTGGTTCAGGAGCCCGTACAAGGAAGAAAGGAAAAAATTTGTTGTCGTGGATGGTCCCATCCTGCACAAGAAAAAAGGGTGGATGAAGTCAAGCGCTGAATGTCTGATCCCAGAGCCTGGACCTTTGTCGAGCTTCCCCGCGAGTCTGACATCCCAGCTGCAACTGCTGCCCGAGTTATGTCCGATAAACTGAGGATGGTCAAGAGGGTGTGCGCATGGGTACCTAATTTTCTTGTAGAAGCACGAACGCAGTACCGATTCTATACCTCTAGCAGTAATGTTCTCAGCATGAGATGTCACTCACAACTGTGAAAACGCACCCAGGCCTTAGATGAAATATGGGTGGTCTCGGACCTCGAGCCGAAACTCACAATCCTCAATTTTACCATGAAGAGTTACGTGGGCGCAAGTGGATGATCATCATAGCAAAGGATTCCCACACTGTGGCTTTCAAGCGGCTCTATACAGAGAACAAATCCGTCACTGTCGGTGCATATTGCCTGTTCCTCGGCATTCAGATCGACAAATGGATGCTACCACACAACTACAAGAAGGCCACCGTTGCTCGTCATAGTACCAGACCCCGAGTAACTGTATTGTAGATCAGTGCTGGGACACAAACAATACTGAGACCTGGGTTCAATCGCCCCATTCGCCCGTCATAAAGCCATGCGATTACAACTGTTCTATTCAGTTGAGAGTACTCTCCGACGGCAGACGCTGTTTTGTCATTTGCCGAAATTGGCAACAACAGCAATTTACCCACACTTGTTGAAAAATCGAAGGTACCAGAGGTCCAAAGGCCCTCGGGGCACTGGGAGCGGGTCATTGGTGAAGGAGGGATTTACTCATCCTAAAGCTAAAATATCACTTTTCTATCTATTCTCCTCTTTGTTTTATTCAAAAAAAACCAGCGGCCACTTTGAATGGGATGACCTAATAGTATCAGATCCATGTGGGAGAACAAGAATGTTGACTTGTACGACGGTAACCGTATATGCCACGTCGTACTCAATAAGCCACCCTTATTTTGATTGGAGAAAAATGCGCGCGCGGTCCCCAATGGATTAGAAAGCTCATCAGTATCCCACCGAAGAGATCCAGTGACTTTACAACGACTTAGGAATGGAAGACAGACACACTACTTTGTAATCTTTTCGTAAATCCTGTCGTCTAAATTATGCTACCGTTTGTCATTACTAGCATGAATGGTCTCAAGTCCAAAATATGCTTTGAAATTTTCTATTCTTTTTTTTCGTTAGGTGGAACGCACCTCTCCAATTTTTCCGTTGCTTGTTTTTTGTGAAGTACAGAGTATATTGGCAATTTACACGGGACATGGATTCATGCAACCGCCCCTTCCATAGAAGGCTCTCGCTGAATACCTTTTCTCATGCGCCCTGCCGTACTTCTCATAAAGTGTCTTACTGTATCTTCGAATTATAGTTCCGGACATAATGCTCTTTGAAACTCAACTTAGCTGTTATAGAGCACCAGAGATCATACTTGGTTTACCCTTCCGGGAAGCTATAGATATGTGGTCCCTAGGATGCGTCATAGCAGAACTTTTCCTTGGTTGGCCGTTATATCCAGGAAGCAGCGAATATGACCAAATCAGGTGCGTGAACTCAGTACTGCTCAATGTTATGTGATGATTACATGCTTCGTCATTGCGTTTTGCTGAAATGCTATTCAAAAATTCCCAATCAGGCATTGCTTTTGTCTGCAAAACAAGTAAGGAAAAAAGCAGTAGAGGAAACAAGAGTGCTATAAGTGCTATCCGTAGATGGAAGGTCTCACAAGGGAGGTGTTTCAGGTCATGTGGTGTTTCAGGGCTTTTTGGAAATGGTTTGTTGCTTGTTGTAGGGGTCCATACAAGGGTCACAAAAATGGGTTTCATTTTTGCTATGCGTTTCTGTGTAGGTCAAACTGAGTGAAAAGAATTTGACAAGAATGGGCGGTTTTAACAACCTTAATGGGCTCCGTTCTGCTTGTAACTTCGAGCATGCATAGTTTATGAGGTGGTCACTAATTAGGCCTCAAAATAGATTCGATTAAAGTCAAAATGTAAGTATCATGTGGTAACACACTTGGCATGCATCGACGCAAGAGTGATGTCAGCGAACCCTTCACGGTCACTGCCAAGGGATCGGATGGCGCAGTGGATAACACGACGGGTTCTGGATGGCACGGCAAGGGGGACTTTGTGGATCGGATCCTCCTCGCGGAAAATGTTTTGCATTTTTCAGCTTTCCATTCATTCGCGTGCCTGTGTGTCTGGCAGTGGAAATAAGTCAAGTATATGCCATTTGAAGGCATATACTTGTGGCCACATTGTGGCCTGAAAGCGTGCTTGTGCTGCCCCTCGTAGCTCATGTCAGAAGGGTTATTGCAATGAAATACCATCACATTTATGTTCAGCGGGTTGGATTACCCCTGGGGACTAATTTCTAGCCAAATCTGACGTTTCGACCTAACTTGGAAAATGTGGGCCATTCTATGGACATTAGCAGCAGGCTGGGGTCCACCCACCATGGATGACTGGTCTTGGGATGGAATTTTCTACCGGTAATCAGGAAAATGATGCAGGCGGCACGAACAAGTGAGCCAGGTATTGTTCTTTGCGAAAAGACATGACTGAAGGGTTATTTCAGTGCAAAGACCAGTCATCACCAGTATGCTAGTCGGAGTATTGGCTATCATCCAGGCGTGACCATCTCTACCCCATTTTTTCGAAGTTGAGTCAGAACCTCGGATTTCCTCAAGGTGGCGTTTCTAGGGGTTGTTTGACCCCCTGAACACGAATATGATATCTATTTCGCACGGAGAGAGCTGTGAGTCGCGCTACAGGTGCAAATTCACTGCGCCAGCCCACCCGCAAGAAGAAAAACAGTGAAGGAAAACCTCCATAACTCCGCTCAGAGAATCGTTCCGCAAATTTTGAAGGTAGTTTCGAGTTCACTGTGTTAAGACGAGTACAATGATATGCACTCACTGCAAATGGCCAGGTTGTCCTGGTGGCCTTTCCTGGATGACACCTTACAAACCAGCACAGTTGTGTGGAGAACCTTGTTTCCGGAAATGTTCACGTCTCGTTGCGTTGATACAGATGCAAAACTGTTGCCGCAATGAGGATCCGAACCGAGTCCCGCATTGTCGTGCCATCCAGAATCCATCGTGCTATCCGCTACGCCATCCGATCCGCCAGCAATGGTCATGAAGGGAGCGCTGACAAAAACATCACTCTTGCGTCAGTACATGCCAAGTGTCTATTTTGAGGCCTAATTAGTGCCCACCTCAAACTATGCATGCTCGAAGTTACAAGCAGAACGGAGCCCATTAACATTGTTAAAACCGCCCATTCCTGTCAAATTCTTTTCACTCAGTTTTTGACCTACCCAGAAACGCATAGCAAAAATGAAACCCATTTTTGTGACCCTTGTATGGACCCCTACAACAAGCAACAAACCATTTCCAAAAAGCGCGCCATGACCTGAAACACCTCCCTTGTAGACGCAAATCACAAGCCGAAATGATTGAGAAGCTCGGAGAATCGAGTCATATGTTCTTCATGCGTTGCAAGGTTCTCAGAGAGTTCGAGGTCAAGCAAGAACTCGAGTAAAATCCAAGATGTTCCGTTATCTTCTTACCAACCGGATCGTAACCGCCTTCACCACGCGTTTTCCTTACATCGAGTCAGCATCCCTGGCTGATCTCCTTCGTTTTGTCTGGCAAAAGGGAGAGGAGCCCGACATCAGCTTAGGTTCATCATTAGATGAGTACAAATGGAAAATAATTCGAGTTCTTAGATCTTACAGGTCATGGTCTTTGGTCAAAGTCTTTGAGACATACGTACAGCTTGTTACGGGACGTACATACAGCTTGTTACGGTTTTTTGATCATTTCTGGCATGCTATCGCACTGTGTCGGCTATCATTAATTCTTACTGCACATTCCCTGAATGTGAAGGTTTTTGGGTCGGTTACAGAGAGCTAGAACCACTTCCTCGATCTCCCTCTCTCTCTCTCTCTCTCTCTCTCTCTCTCTCTCTCTCTCTCTCTCTCTTTGCCCATCTGTGGCTCCACGCTAACAATATCACAGCGGCAATGAGGGAGCTCGCTTCTATGATCTGATACTCCTATTAGGTTGTCCGGAAAGTTCTTAGCGTTTTGTGCACCTAATCTTTGTACATTCACTGCTGATTAAAAACTCATTCTGCCTTGCTTCTCAGTAGCACATCCTGTAGAGAATTTCTTGCGCTATCTGATGGTATAATTGCCGTTTCACCATTGCTTGATAAACCCTCTTTTTTCAAGATTTTTTCAAGCATGTGAAAAGAGCACTTCGGACGATTTTTTTCTTCGGCTATAAATTGGGGCAATCCGCAATCGAAACAGCTCAACAAATTAACCAGGTGTGGGGGCCCAATAGTGCTAAAGAAAGCACTGTGCGGCAATGGCTCAATAAATTTCGCTCTGGAGATTTCAGCCTTGAAGGTGAGCCTCATAGCGGTCGACCTAAAGCAATATCTGACGAGGATTTTAGGGGGATTTTGAAGGTTGACCCATCCCAAACAGTTCGAGAGATAGCAGAAGAGCTAGGCCTTGGCAAATCCACTGTTGCAGATGGTCTGGAACGCATTGGGAAGGTGAAAAAACTCGACAATTGGGTGCCCCACAATCGGAGTGACCGGCAGGAATCGGCACGTCTCGAGGTTCCTTCTTCACTGCTTTTGCGCAAAAGAATTGACCCGTTTTTGAACGGATTTGTCACCTGTGATGAAAAATGGATCATGTATGATAACAGGAGACGTTCCGGACAGTGGTTGGATTTGGAGGAACCACCGAGGTAATTTTCAAAGCCGAACCCTCGCGAAAAAAAAATTCTGGTCAGGTTTGGTGGTCATCGGCTGTTGTAATCCACTATAACTTTTCATCACCAGGCCAAACCATCACAGCAGAACCCTACTGTGAACAAACCGACCAAATGTACCGAAAATATTGTCAGCTGCAGCCAACACTTATCAAAAGAAAGGGTCCGATTCTTTTGCATGACAACGCCCGCCCACACGTTTCACAAATCACTATCCATAAATTGAACGAATTGGGAGTTGAAGTTCTACCTCACCCACCATATTCTCTAGACCTTTCACCAACCGACTGTCACCTTTTCAGACATTTTCAGAACTTCCTTGCTGAAAATTACTTCATCAATTAAGACCAGGCAAAAAAGACCTTCGCAGATTTCGTGGATTCTCGACCACCCAGTTTTTTTCTTTGATGGGATTTCTCGACTGCTGCCACATTGGCAAAAGTGTGCTGATTCGAATGGTGCTTATTTGGATTAAATCCGATGAGTGTTAAGAAAGTTATGATCGTTTAAAGTTAAACACCCAAAACGCTAAGAACTTTCCGGACAACCTAATATATTGATCTCCAGCATCGAGCATAGAACGCTGACTGCAAGCATGCAGATTGGAATGGCCGCTGGAATTTCTCAAGCACGCTCCGAGCAGTGAAAACTTCCTGGAATTGCAGGCTGGCTGAAAAAGGAGTGCAAAAATGCTTTTGAAGAAGAGCGATATGACTTCAGGGTTCAAAGAGTGTTCAAAGGGTCATCTATCTTCATGGGAATCACTTTTTGCCGTTCCCTGAATTCATATCACTCAGAAAAGCTTTCCATTTCGTACCATATATAAGAGATAACCCTGTTATGGGTATATGCATAAGTTTACCCGAAGTCATGGCTATCATGCTTTGCGCTGCTTACTATTGTGAAGGAGCGCAAGTCCAGATCAGAAATCCGTTCAGATGTTGATGGTGCACTTTGTGAACCCTTCACCTGTTTCATAGCTTAGCTCTGCGGTAGATCCTTGGCTATGAGGGCAAGTACCTCATAGCGAAGAATTTCTACTGCAACGTTGCGGTGTAGAGGACGCCTTCCGAAAAATACACTATGATGTTATTGGAAATCCAACTTGTTGTTAATAGACATGATTGATGATTTGACAGGGAGAGCAGCTTTATTGTTTATTATCATCAAGGAACAGCGGCCGCGATGACGGAGGGGCGGCAGACTAGGTTTTGATATCGATCCTAGATAAACAGGATTTCTTCAAAGCTGAAGATGGCCTGCATAGATCTCTACAATTTCCGCTTCTGGGATGATCAGTTATAATAAACCCTTCCTTCTGCTTAGGTCACCTGAAACGTGGAAGGAGGAAATTGTGTGGAAAGTCGCAAAATATCGCAATTGTCATCATTTTGCCAACACGTCGAGATGTTTTCTGTAATAAATCGGAGGTCTGCAACCCTGTGGTGCCTGCAGATCCTAGAAAGTGCTTTGTCAGCCCTTTAAGAACGATTTTGTTTATTTGTTTGTTTTCATTTATTAAATTTTTTTAAATTATTTAAAGTATTTGTTTTAATTTTATAATTCACCTATCACCCAGTCATTTTGCACGTAGAGGCTCTCTCGCATTTGAGCGCGGGCCATATGCCGAATAGCGTTCGCTTCAGCTGCGGATGCCAAAGATTTCTCTGTTCTTGTGCAGGAAACAGTCATGCGCCGACAGAAGTGCCCTCCTTTCCGAATCGCTTGCGATCGTGCGCTTAATTGCTTACGTAACTGGGGGATGGACCGATGCAGGTGCTGATCTTCCCTATCGCTTAGCCTTTTTTGTTGGGTGCTTTGTCCTGAGCTTGTTTTTCATCAGAAGGGTATGCAGCGAGAAATGATAGCCATGATTTTAGGGTCAACTTACGCTATTCCCTTAACAAGATTACTCCCTATGGACATGGTGAGGAATAGAAAGTTTTAGTGAGTGGGTCTGTAATGTAAATTGGGAAACGGCGAGACGTGGGAAGTCGTACTGGTTAAAGACAGCCCCCGCGCTCGAGTAGTACATGGTCGTCCTTCCTTGTGCAAGTAGTACAGCCCCAAGCTAGAGACTGTCCCACTCTATTCGACTCCACAGCGAGCGAGGAGCGAGCTACAGCCGCTGAAAGTTCTAGTTCTAACGCCCGCCCAGTTGGACCGCCCACTTGCTAGATGCCCTCCGACGGAGGGCCGCTCAGTTGTTCTTTGGGGCGGCGGGCATTAATCGGAATTGCATGTCCTTTTTGCTGACCGCGCTCGTGCCCATGGATAATTCTGCTCTCCTTTATTATAGTTTACCAGCTTGGCTGACGCGCACTACTGCGCGCATGGTTGATTCTATGGTAATGGTGCTGATCGCTGAGAGGATTTCTGTACTGACCCCAAACACTTGGCCCAATTGTCATTTTTTGAGATACGACCCATTTCATTATATTTCTCCTGTTTAATGAACATTTTCTAATGTCTGGTGCTTATCACATTTCTAAAAAACATTCACCATTCGTTGGAAATAGGACAGCTTAGCGGTTGAAAGAGTTTCGATGGTAATAACATGGACATCAGTGAAATATCCTCACATCGCAGTACTTTCGTTAAGCAGCTTTAGGACTTTTGATTTTTGTCGAAACTCGAGAGTTTAGCGGTCGAATCAGTCCCAACCATATCGCTGAGAGATGAAATAACTTGACTCACAACACTCCTGCCCATTGTTTCTTGTTCAAGTTCAGGCTGAACAGTAAGGTTGCGAACAGGTACTGATGCTTATAGCTCTCTTCTCACACTATATACAACTTATATCCCTCCACCAATGCTCTGTAACCTCTTCTGAATGACTTGCTGGAAGCAGTTCCCCAGTGTTGCTACAACTCGTGCCATGAACTTCGGGGGCATCCTCTACCGTCCTGCCACCCACCAATGATGGTCCCATCCTGACCCCTATCTAACTTCTTAGAACCAACGTCCCATCGTTGCTGTGGCCGCGCTATGAAGTTGGTGACCTTTTCCTTCTGAGCCCCCTTGTGGTATCTTATCAACTGTTATCTAATGGTACCATCTTGCCCCCTATCTAACTTCGTAGACCCAACGTTCCATCTTGCTGTGGCCCGCGCTACAAAATTGGCGACACTCCCTTTCTGAGGCCCCTTATGATATCTTATCAGCTGTTATCACGGCCTGTCACCCACCAACAATGTTCCCATCCTGCACCCTATCTTGCCTTTTGGAACCAACGTCCCATCGTTGCTATGGCCCGCGCTATGGAGTTGGTGACCTTTTCCTTCTAAGGCCCCTTGTGGTATCTTATCAACTGTTATCACGGCCTGTCACCCACCAATAATGTTCCCATCCTGCCCCCTACATCACTTATCAGTTTGAGCGCTCCATCGCTCTTTTGAAGGAAGTTATGAATTTCCGGTCAAACACACACACACACACACAACAGACAAACTTAGCGGATTATATATAGTAGGATTCATTGGGAGCACATACAGTCAACTCCAACCCATCTCGCAAGGTAAAACGCGTAAAAATCACGAGCGACCCAATTTTCGTGGTGCAAAAGCTCGACGCACTACTACACTAAAAGATGCACGCTACCGTAACCCTAAATTCGGACGCCGAGTTTTTGAAAGTTTCTTTTCCTTTTCAAGAGTTTTTCTTCCGTGTTTTGTTTGTTTTTCGTATTCTTTTCTTTGCATTGGATGATATCTAGTAAAGATGCGAAAAAGCGATCTGTGAGCCAGGGGTTGCACAGAGACCGTAAGGGAGCAGTTTGTTTAGAGTGTTCTTCGAGGACTCTTCTTGCTTTTTTTTCTTCTTTGGGGAATTACTTATCAGCTACTGTTTCATAATTGAAAAGCAACTATCCATGACACTTTTATCGCGGGAGCTGTCTTCAATCTGGTTTGGATCCAGCATCGTTGTGCGAAACACATGGGGGTCGCACTTGGCCGCTAAGGTGGGAGGGAGGTCGTATTTTGTCGTTGTTGGAGAGGGGGGGGGGTCGTGTGTGCCTTCGAGAGAAAGTCGTCGCGCCGGGGAAAAATTTTCGCAGTTTTTGAGTTTTCACGGTTTTCCGTTTCACATTTGCTTTATCTCCCTCCCTTGACGGGAAGGTTTTGGGGAGAAAGTAATAAAATTTTGGGAAATTTCGGAAAAAAACTGGTAGGAAGCTGGGAACATGTAGGTATTGGGGGAGGTAGGGTCGTACCGAACCCTCTTCCAAGGGGGGGGGTCGTACTGACACCACTATCTCACACCTCACGATGCTGTACGGTGCTTGGATCTGTGGGTAGAAATATTGTTCTCTAGGGAACACCATGCATTGTTTTTGAAGTGCTGCTTGTCCCAAGCTTTTTGTCACTCCTTTAGATGCGAACATTATCGGATGGAGAAATCGGTCCTCCCCTTCTTGACAAAGCACTGCCCCAAGGCCTTCGCCGGATGCGTCAGTGTAAATTATAAACGGTCTACTCCCATCTTCTGCCGCAGCAACATTCGGTTGTGCAAGTACTGGCGTGGTTGTTAACGCTTGCTTGAGATCTTCAAACCGCTTATTCAATTCCACTTCCAACTCCACGGAGTTTTCGGGCTCAACAAGTTGTACAGATCCTTTGTCATCTTGGAAAACCCTGCTATAAACTTCCTGTAATAGGAGGCCATTCCTAGGAAAGTTCTTAGCTCTGCCACACTGGAGGGTTGTGGATAGTCTACGATCTTCTTTATCTTATCTGGATCCGTTTTTACTCCCTCCTTATCGATACGGTGGCCCAGAAACGACACATTGTCTCGGGAAAATTCGCATTTCTGGGGTTTTAGTCGTAGATTTGCTTGGCGTAGTGCTTCTAGCACCTTTCTCAACACGATGTAGTGCCGTTCGTTCGAATCTGTGGCTACAAGGATATCGTCGATATACACAAAAACCTCATCTTCTACTTCTAATCCTCTCAGAACCATGTCCATCATTCTTTGAAAAAGCGCTGGACTTGTTGACAGACCGAAAGGCAACACTGTGAATTGAAACAACCCTTCACTCGTCGCGAAAGCGCTTTTCTTCTTCGCATCGTCAGACAAGCGTATTTGCCAATATCCCGAAGCGAGATCCATAGTGGAGAATACCCTCTTACCCGCCAAACACTGCAGAACAGTATCTATTTTGGGCAAGGGATATGAATCCTGTTGGATCACCTTGTTCAACTCCCTATAGTCCACGCACACTCTTAGTGTGCCATCCTTCTTCTTCACGAGAACGACTGGGAAGCCCATTCAGAGCTGCTTCTCTCGACTATGCCTCGATCTACGAGATCATTGACGATTCCTTTGAATTCCTTGCGAGCTGCGATGGGAACAGGCCTAGTTTTCTGTCGTATGGGCTTATGGTCTCCAGTATCAATATCATGAACCACCAGATCGGTGTGGCTTAGCTCTGCGTCGGTGACAGCAAACACGTCATTAAACTCTTCCAGAAGAGTAAGCGCAGCACCGGGTAGAGTGTTTTTCCGTTGAACTATTTCTACCAGCGTTTTGATCCTGTTCACGGCCGAAGCCCCCTCATTGGGTCTGTTCAGATCTAGCATGTCCCTGTCCGGCTCCACATGTTTTGGCCTTATCCACTCGTGCTCTTCCCACTCTCCTATCACTTCTCCTTTCTTGAATATTATGCCCTGATTCGAGTCATTGATGACGGGTATACTCACTTCATCCCCCTGGGCTGCACGACATACACCATCTGGTATGAGGGGGTGGTTGGAGCAGAGAACTGGTGACTTCGGAATGTTAGCCCGTGCACATGTCAATGTTAGGGTGCGTATGGCTTTAGCCGGAATATAGGTCCGTTCTTTGACTCTACCCGCGGCCTTGAAATCATCCTTGTCGGGTTCTTCACTGCTAATAGTTAGCAGCTCCCTTTTTGCCGTGGTTCCCCTTACCTAGTTTGAGATTAAATGCTTCTAGAGCGTTTGTACCTAAGGATTATCACTTCGTCTGGGCCTTTTCCCACATAGGCTGATATAAACTCCAGCTGCTCACCGAGTGTAACTGCTACGCGGACGGTATCGAGGAATTTCATCACGTTCCCGGATGCGTCTCGTACTGTTACCTTAGGCCCAGGTATGCGCTCAATGTACTCGTCCAGGTCAACGCTGCTATCCACAGCTCTTTTCAATAATTTCACGGGGATAATAGTTGTTTGTGAACCCGTATCTAGGAGCGCTGTTGCATTCATACCACAAATGGTTATATCTGCTAA
>MU966678.1:0-22895 GCA_036418165.1 Cooperia oncophora
TTCATGCACTTCTCTACGCGATGGAGAAAGTCGTCGAGCAGCAGCAGAAGATAGTAATCGATGCTACCGTTGTCTCGAGTGGTGGTGTGCAGGAGGAGCACGCTGTCCAAAATATCATAGCCGTTGCTTCCATTGCGGAAAGTCGGATCATCACTCAGCACTGTGCTGCGAACCCGATGTCGCTGAGAAAATGCAAATCGAGATTGACGTTCTGAAGGAAGGAAGCGAGGTCAATGAAAAGACAACGCGACCAACTCCAGCAAATTATCGACCAGTTCAATATGAGCCTATGACTCATCACCGCCTTTCGGTGGGAGTATCGCGGTTAGCGATAGGAAAACACGCTACTTAAACTATGCGACTATGAGTCAGGCGCGCTAAAGCGAACTGTAAGCGCCTGACTGCGACACCTGCGCTCTTCTTGAGCAGGGCAAAAAAGTGTAAGGGACTGTAGCTGTAGCTAGCCAGCTGTGAACGCTTCTATAAAGAGGATGACATGGCTCCTTCCCGCAATTAATCCAGCAGTTCATCCCCACATGCTATCAATTTGATCTTCTCATTTCATGTCCATTCAATCATCACAATTTAATGTCAATGTTCTCACTTTATTGATTTAATGTATTATTGCCGGGTCGATTGTGGTAGTAGTTGTTAGTGACTTTGTTTAATTACCCAAGTTTGAGATTCCCAATAAATTGGCGTAGTCGAGACGAAGAACAGAAGACAAGAACGCGTGGCAGAGAACAATTTTACCACCTCCTAGCTACAACAGAGTAACTGTTTGTTAAGAACTGTAACGCAATACGTACTTGATTTTGCATATTGCTGTGCGAGATTCAATGCAGTGGTCCATTGTTAAAATACTGCTTGCTTGAGTCGTACCTCCGGACAGTAGTGTTTTGAGCATTCGCTGACGGCTTTGCTTGCCCTTACATCGGCCTTCATATCTTGTCGTAACCAGAAGTCGCTCACTCTTGGAGTTCAACGTGGCCATGAGAGGAGTTCATACAGCTGTTCGTACAGCTAGAGGTGGACTAGCCAACACTGCTGGAGGAGCTGCAAAGCAGTCAGATGGTAGCGTCAACTTGTGCGCATGGACGAAAAGAACCAGCCCACTGACCCTCGGATCACTACCAATTATTCTTCACGCATTATGACGTAGAACGATGGAGCAGTGGTAGTAGGGGTCCTCGTCAATGGTTCCCCAGATCCGCGCAGATCCCGGACTTGCCGAGGGACTTTGAAGCAAGTGTTTAGAGCTGGGAATTCAGAATCCAGAAACGTGCATCGCACTAGGCACCCTTGTGGTTCCATCAGTAGGGACTGCAGGCACCAAGGCATCGAACCTTTCTCATCAGAAAGAAGCGACGCGCAGTCAGAGTGTGGAAGCATCTTGAGATCTGCGCCTGGTTCCTATTATCCTACGTAGGCTCTTATGAATAAGGTGACCCGAGCTACTGAGCGATTGCAATTGCGCAAGGTGCGATCCTTGTCTGCGAAGTCAGCACTAAAATCTTAGGAACACTTGAATCAGCTCAGAACCTTCGCTAGGCTGCCGTTTCTTGGCATGCAGAAAAGTTTCAGTTCTTGTTTGAACGCAGAAAATTGAGGGTGTCAAAGGATTGTTCTTGTAGGTTGATGATCCATGTTCTGCTCTTGAAAGTCAACAGAAAGCGAGAAAAATTCTCTACCCACCTGTAGAGAGCTCATTCGAAAGAAATCTCAGTTTTGATGTAAAATGAAAAAAAGAAAAAGCAAAAGATATCACTTATGAGCTCACCTATTACGTTGTTTTCAGATTGAATGGTCTGGATATTTCCGTTCCATCGCGCCGCCCTCTCTCCATAAATACTTTGCGACTAATCCGGATATTGTGGTCGCCGAAATTGATTATATTCGAAAGTAATATGGGCAGGTAATAGATGACGAATGATGATACTGCTGATTATTTTCAGCGTTTCCAAGCTGCTACACTCAACTGACCCTCGGATTATTACCAATTATGTCTTCACTCGGTTTGTCTCTCGCTGGAGTGGAGAACTCGGAGAACGATTCGATGATGTCTCACAGGTTTCAAGCATTGCTCAAACCTATATTTGGCTCACAATATAAAAGTCAAAAGTAAAATTGGTCCCCTAAACCCCTAAATTTCACGAGAAATCTGGGCTAGCGAGTGAGTGCAAGCTCACCCATTTCCTGTCCATACCATAGTATATCGCACTTGGAGACATGAGGCTATACCAGACCTATGGCCCGTTATCTGTGAGACATATTGTCATAGACGGCAAAAAACCTAAAGCTTTTATAAAATAGTCATGCTTGCAGATGACTGCTGCGCTCTATTGGACCGCAGTAGACGGATGTACAGGGGGGGGGCAAAAAAAGACATTTCGACCGAGTCACATATCAGCAAAGTTTTCGCAGCCCAGACAGAGGACGTGGATACGAGTACCAGGGCGGAAGATACCCAAGATGTTCCTCTATAAGCAGGAGCTGGCTCTCGCCCATCACCTTCATGTACACCAAAATATGAAGTCATCTCCAGCCGCAACCTGACTGGAGAAGACCTTTGGAATTCATGTCACCTCCGAACAGCTGCGAAACTTCTAGTATGGAGTCACCCATAAATAGCTACCTGGAGAGCAGTACTCTCGATCTGGAAGACCTCCATCATCGAGCAGCTCCGTCAACGTCGCTACGGTCTAGGACATCATCTTCACCTCAGTCGCCAAGGCGCCAGTTGATGGTGGGGACCGGACGTACCTGGAATGGAGAGACCGATATTTTCTTCGTGGGCCCCGGACTAAAGGTGAGCGCTGGCGGTTACATTGGGCAACTCGTGAAGAATATCCTCCTCACATGTGGTCGCCCGTACCTTCTTGGAAACTTTGTACTGCTACAGCATTGGGTGCCACCACATGGAATCGAAGGGCGTTGGAGAAACTCTCGCCTACTTGGAATGGAAGGGGGCTGAGTACCTAAAGAAGATGGAATATCCAAGTAGGTCACCTGACCTGAATCCCCTCAATTACCCGGTTCGGGCGGAGTTCAATAGGGTGGTCTACGGTGGCGGAGAAATCGACTATCTCGCTGATCTCAGGCACCACATCGCGGTCGCGTGCCAGAATCTCTCGATGGCGCTCGTCCAGAAGGCTGTGGCGGAGTGTCATAGTATTTAATATGCTCTTTAATATGGTGGTAAAAATATCCGATAAGAATTTAATAAAGTGTAACTTACAACGCCTCGAAAGTCAAGGAAGAAAAAAGTCTTTTTTTGGCCCCCCACCCTGTAGGTACTGGTCGCTCCTAGAATGCAGACGTCTTTTGTCGACTGGGGCATTTTGCACTTTGGTTGCTTTACTACTTACGGTTTACATGTTTTACTCTTCTGGAATCTTCGAACTGTTGTGAAGCTGGAAAGAAGTTGTTAATTCACCATGGTTAATGGTATTTGCATGACGTTCCATTGCTTACAGGCGCAGCCTACAAGGATCGACAAGTGGTCCCCAGACTTTAGCAGCTATCACTGGCTTGACCAGATTTCACAGGTCTCACGCAATGGCTAGACACGTCATTGGGAAGCAGAAGAAGTGTAATGCGTTCCCTGGTGCAGAAATGCCCCTCTGTCCGCTATTGAGACACGCTTAGAGAGCTCAAGATGGGAAGTGGGAATTACCCAAGGAGTCCAATTTCGACCGCTCCGACAAGCATCGCACCCCAGTGAGTCCTACAGGGAACTTACCGATCAGCTTCTTCACAGGGATGCGCTAAAGGATGGGGAATTGGCATAGGTCATGGAATGACTTAATATCCACAGATAGCAACACCTGCACTCTACAGTTTGCGAGTCGCTCCCAAGAGGCGCCTTATGCCATGCAATTTTCACAATCCGAGTTTCCGTCTCCTAATCGCTCGAGCCAACTTCGGACCTTTGTGCGAAGCTCGGTTTCTCGGCCGCACAATTCATATGTTTTGAACTGCTTCTGCAGTCTGAGAACCTAGATGAAATGCAAAAAAGGTGCCAAAGATCTCATTCGTGTAGACCTCACACTACATTTCAATGAAGGCAAAAATAATAAAAACCGAGGAGGGATAGAAAACTATGTATACTGCACTGTAGAGAAGAAATAATTTATCGAACCAAATAGGAAGGACTGAGAATAGTTCTCACCTTTCCAACGAAATTTATGTATTCATGAACAAAAAGCCCTGCACCACCACAATCCTATGACATTTAAAGTTATCGCAGGGACGCTGAATTAAGTGCAAGAGTCATGACTCTAGGCGAAACTCGAACCTCACGCTTTCCCGGGCGAGGGCGCTATCCCTCACGCATATATCCTCATACTAAAATAACCTCAAACTGATGTAATAATTTTGTTTTACCTAAACATGTGGCATTTTAGGGAAGGTGAAGTAACTTCGGATTCATTATTTTTTTTTAATTTGAGAAAGAAGTGAAGTTCCATTCCTATCTAATTAAGGAGTTCGATCGTTTGATGTACGGGAAGATGCGAAAAGCACCCCGATGGAAGGAGTGCCCCTCTGAGGAAGCGATTCGGATAATGAAGCACGCTGTCGGTGCCATTTACGTCAGCAAAGTGTTTGACAAGGTAATTCCCCAAAGGTACCATAGAATCTTGTCGAATTCATGTCCTGCATGCTGTAAAATTTATAGGCAGCAAAGAACTCAACGTTGGAGATGGTAAACGATATGAAAGAGGCGTTCCACGGAATGCTACTTGAAGAAGACTGGATGGACAATATTACAAAAGAGGTTTATTTTTAGTGAAGAAAAAGAACTTGCACTAATCATAGTAGCTTGGTGTTCTGATCGCAACTCTGTAGAATGAAACTGGGTAGTCCTGGAACCCATTTCTACTCCGACAGGAACGACGAAAGTATAAAGTAGGCAATGATGTGCTTCGGTTTCAATGTATTTGTAGAGTCTCACATGTTACCCATCAATACGCTTACTTATTGCTGAGGGAAAGTGAGTATACTGGGTCGAAACACAAGCGCAGTGTGATCTGCACTCCTGTGTAATTCGCTAAAGGAACGAAAACACTGGATGTCATCAGTTCGATGGAAAGATATTTTCCCGACACCACTCAGCTGCTACTGCCCCAAAAACTCGGATATTTTCCGTAGGAACTTTGCTTGCAGGAGTTACACAGTTTCCTGATCACGAAGTAGGAACTTGGTCTTCTTCACGTTCAACCGGAGTCCATTCTCAGCGAGCACATCCTGCCACCGCTGCACCTTGTCCTGGAGTTCCTCCCTGCTGTCCGCTATCAGGGCGATGTCGTCAGCGTAGAGGATGGTTTTCAGTGGTCCCTCCATGAGTTCTTTTGCCATGACATCTAGAGTCAGGAGGAAGAGGAACGGGCTGAGGGCTGATCCTTGGTGTACCCCAACCGTGATGTTTACCTCTTTCGTCAAGCCGTGCGGGGTGCGTACAGCTGCTTTAGCCCCATCGTACATATCCTTCACTATGGAGACTAGGTGCTCCGGAACGTTACGTTCTCTCAGCGCTCTAGAGTACAGGCCGAGGCAGGCGGTCGAATGCCTTCTCAAGGTCCAGGAAGGCTAGGTAGCAGGGTCGCCGCTTCTCTCGGTACTTCTCCATCAGCTGTCTGGCGATGAAGATGGCATCAGTGGTGGACCTTTCGGGCATGAAGCCGAACTGTTCCTGCGAGATAGGGACAAGTTCCCTCAGCCTAGTGTTGACCAGGCGCTCGTACAGCTTCATGGTATGGGGAGTCAACTTGATGCCGCGGTAGTTGGAGCACTCCGTCGCGTCCCCTTTCTTTTGAAGATGGGACGATTGTGCTGCTCCTCCACGCATCTGGCATCCTTCCTTCAGCCGTTATGTTGTTTAGGAAGTGGGCCTTCCATGCCTCTATAGGGACCCAGTCTGGACCCACTGCTTTCCCAACTTTCATTCTCCCTAGCTCACGGCGGACTTCATCCTCTGTCCAGGGAGTGATGGGGCCTGCCGTCGCCTCTATCTGTGGGCTGTCCTTGCGGGGGAATTCTTCGTTCAGTAGTCCCTCGAAGTATTCTTCCCACCTCTTTCTGACTTCGGCTGGTTTCCTGAGAATGGCCCCGTTGCTGCTCTTCACAGTCTTTACGACCCTGATGTCCTGAGCCGCGCGATGCCGAGCTTTAGCCAGGCGGAAGACGAACTTGTCCCCTTCTCGGCCTTCCAGCTTCTCGTACAGGGCGTCCATTTCCGTATTCTTGGCCTTAGCAACGGCTGCCTTGGCGAGTCGCTTGCAGCTCTTGTAGGCAGCGTAGTCTTCTGGGCTCCGTGTCTTTTGCCAGCGTTTGTATGCTTCCTTCTTCTGCTTGACGATCCCCTGGACTTCCTCGTTCCAGAACCAGGCTGCCTTGTCTCCTCTGATGCCACCGCGTCCCAGGACTTCCCTCGCACTGACCTCGACTGCGTGGGTCCAGGTGTCCTGGACTGGCCCGTGTGGGTCTGGGAGCCCAGCCTCCAGTATTCTTCGGCCGAGGCTATCCTTTTCTACCTTGCGCATTTTCCACCACCGAATTCTTCGCTCTGCTCTCACCCTTGTCTTCTTGGGGAGGTCTATGGCGATGTCTGCCAGGAGAGGCCTGTGCTGAGGGCCCAGCTCTTCCCCAGGCAGTACCTTGATATCCTTGACGGTTTTGAGAGACGATCTTCTGACCAGGACATGGTCGATTTCCGTTTGTCTCCCTCCACTGCTGTAGGTTATCTTCTGAGTCCTCCTTTTCGCGAAGAAGGTGCTACAGATTGCTAAGTCGTGAGCTGTGGCTAGGTCAAGGATCCGTTCTCCCTCAGCGTTCTTTGCACCTATTCCTTGGCCTCCGTGCACCCTTTCTAGACCCCTTCTGTCATTTCCCACATGGCCATTCAGATCCCCAGCTATGGTGAGGTAGTCATCTTCCGGAACCGATCTTATGGCCTCGTCCAGGGTCAGGTAGAACTCATCCTTTTCCGCCTCGGAGCAACCGGATTGTGGTGCGTACACGGTCAGTACGGTCCAGTACCCTTCCTTCGTGTCCATTCTCACTCCCATGATCCGATCACTGATCTGTTCACAGAAGAGACGCAGTCCTTCAGGGATTCTGCCACCGCTATGGCCACGCCATTCCGTTTGGTGTCTGCTCCATTGTAGAAGAGTTTGACGCCTTCTCCAATCTCGCGGGCCTTCGCACCCTTCCATCGCGTTTCCTGAAGGCATAGGACTTGGATATTCCTGCGTCTCATGAGGTCGGCAACCTCACGAGACTTCCCGGTAAGCGACCCCACGTTCAGGGTCCCAATTCGAACTAGCTTCTTTGGCACAGAACTCGGGCGAGGGTTCTGCGCGCCACTTCCGGGTGACGTCCTAGCATTAACACTGATTCTATTGCCATTGTTGTGACGGGTTCCTCCATCAGCCGGCCTGTCAACCTGGGCCTGACGCTGGTATCGTCCCCATTTTTGCAATTTTTGCAAGGCAGGTTTGTGCCTCGGCAGGGATTGAACTCGTGGCTCAGGGTGTGAACGTGAGTCTACACTCTTAACCACTCGGCTATCCCTGCCTTGTACGTCTCGGAATGATTGCTCCCATTAAACCACACTCTAGTGAGTGGCCTATCTAGAGCTCATAAGCCTTGTCGTTCACCTTTTCCATGTCGCGCAGCCGGAAATAAGACAGAACAGACTTGGACAGACAGTACTTTCCAAAAATGGAGCCTCTTCGCGTTGGAAGTAGACCCATTGCCGTGCCTCAAGTTTCCGGGACTAGATCATTGCTAGAGCAAGCACAAAGGCGTAGACGCAGCTCGCTGGATCGTAGCCATTCTTGTGACCATGGTTCATGTGCAGCTTGCGGTACACGTCTGTTCTCGCAAGGAGTCGTGCTTCGCCCTATCGTCCAATAAGTGACGCTGGCAGTTGCTTCGCTTCAGAGTCATAGCTTTTTGCGTTCACAGAGATGTGTAGTTATCTTAAGAAACGAGCATGCAGCTTCACCGAAACCAGTCACTTCTAACTGTAGAAATGTACGTCGCTCCATTACCATTCACACGAACTGACCGTCGAGGAAGGTGCCTCTTACAAGCCCCTTCTTGGAACCCAGCTATCGTTTGTGTTGCGTCACTCTCACTCTATAACTCCGAGCGCTGGTGCTCAAAACGAATGCTGCATGTGACTACGGCACCGAATAAACCTCATATTCAAGTTTAGGTCAATTGCTGTGAAAGAGGCGCTTGAGCCAAGTCGGCGTATATTGACATTTACTGACACCAGTGCCAATAACAACTGCCTTACGCGTGACCGAAAGGGCTAAATCCTCTTCAAAGGAAAAGTTATAGTAAAACGTTTGAGCTTTGGGTAATAGTACTTGAAGAGTGCCTTTTCGTCGAATAATGGATTGTTACAATGACCCCAGTTTGAGCAACCTCTTTTTTTTCTTACTATAGAGGGCCACAGAATAAAGCAAGATTCTAGAAGTCTGCTTCAATTTCTCTCCTGTAATGCCCATTTTTGATGCACGACGTCAGATAAAGTTGTTCCGAAAACTAGTCACTAGTCAAGTAGTCATGTACTTGGGAACGATGACAACCTTCTATTTACTCTTGTTTTAAGGCTCTAAACTGCTCCAATGAATAGGAAACACACTCCAAAAACGATGTAAAAAATGTAGGAAACCGATAACTTGCTCCGAAATATCCTCCTTTATGTAGATCGCTTACAAGAAGTTTGCCTACTGGTGTAACCACATGTATATTTGTGTCCAACCAAAAATCATTATTTCCTTAGGTTCAGCTGCAGAGAGATCAAATTGATAAGTGATAAAAATGATGTGATGTGAACAGGTATGGTATCCGGCCCGAAGTGATAAGAGCAGATGTGAGCTGGTAAGGGGCTCAGAAGAGGGTGTTCACTAGACCCATGCACGGGTGATGGAGCGCTCAGACGTAGATTCTCAGAATGGGGAGCAGACGGGATCGTCAGTGGGAAGTGAAAGGATAGTGAGAGGATTAGAGTTGATAAGGGACCCGAAAGGAAGAGGGTCACGAATGTCGCACTGTGGATCAAAGTGGGATGTTGGTGTGATATTGGTCCCAGAAGTGTAATACTGGCCAGGACGAATGCATCATTAATCGGTAGAGGAAAAGATAACAACTGATACCATAGACAGGACATTAGCGCAGAGCATCCGTTGAAGAGTTCTCAACTGAGGGGTCGTATTTAATAGCTTGACAAAGGGGGCGGGATGGTGTTTTAAGAAATCAACAGTCAACAGATTAGTGAAAGCGCGGAGGCGGTACAAACGCTAGAAGCAGCCTCTGGAAGCGGGGAAGCGATTTTGATGTGAAGTGCAGGATCCTAGCGTACGAAACTGAGATCTCCGCCAGAAAAGCGCTAGAGGCATTCTGGATTTCCGCAAGGAATCCTAGGAATGAATAACCGAAATGAGTGTTTAGCCATAACAAATGATCTCTTACCGTTTTCACCACATTGCGAGCTAATGATGTAAGCCGTGAGATGTGCAAGTCCTGATAGCTACTACACAAGGACAGCACGGTGTGTCTCACTTACTTTACTAACATCTAGTGGAGCGGCGTTGATCCGCTCATGCCGCGGTGGACTCGGTGAGTATGTTTTACCTACGGGAGGTTTTTGGTTGTTTCTGGAAGTACCGTCGGAAACGCTGGGGCGACAAGGCGTTTGGCGGTGTAGAGAGCAAATTAAAAATCTTGAGCTACGTTCAGGCCTCTGAGGACGACGATCTGGTCGAAACGTTAGGCCGTAAATAAAGTTCCACCTACAAACTTCGTTGACTCAGAAGTAATAGAACATCAGCTAGAAGCAGTGTCAATTAAGTGGAAGTGTGAACAAGTGAGAACACTTGCATTTCCCAGGTGAAGTTGAAAGTGTAACAGGAGTTCAGTGGAACTAAAGAGCGTATCTTGTTCGCAAGGATTTCAGCAGTTGTCCTTCGGAAGCTGCATGTGAACGAAGTTAAGTTCTTCTAGAAAACACCAACTCCTAAACGACGACAACTTGCTGGACGATAGTTTTTTTTCTGTCTGAAGCCCGCTTTCGCTGCACGTAGTCAGAACTGTGAAGCATCAGGCTGGGGAGAATTGGTCGGTTAGTACGATCCCTTAAAACAGGTGTGTCCCCAGCTCTTCTACTAACTGAAAGAGCGAATAAAACATTAATTTGAACATTGAAAAGCTGCGTCTCATGTTAACATTGCATTTTCACTGGTTATTACCTCTAATATAATCTTGAAACTATTCAGATGTTGTACCTTCCTTCGAAAACAGAATTTCACAAAGTGACAGGCCATGTCACCTTTCCTTAGACCCTTTTACAATTTTTTACAAAGGTCTCTCCTCAAATCAGTCGTAGAGAATTTTCTAGATTAACAATGAAAATTCCCCGAAAAGTCTTCGACCTCTTACGGATCATAAATGGGTGTTCAAGGACTAAGGGAAAACTGCAAGTGCTCAAAGGTGGGATTTTCCTTTCCTGGTTGCTATATGGTTTCAATAACTACTTCTAATAAGTGCACGTTTCGAGGCAAAAAAAATGCAGACACCACCGAGTCAAGGCATCCTCAAAGTTTTGTTCTGCCCGATTCAGTCCACCTGCACGATTCAGCTCAGAAATATGTTCGCTAATCCCAAACCATTTCAGGCGGTTTTGGGTTAACGAACATATTTCTTTACATACATATTTTAAACCATAGAGAGCATATTTCACCTGCAATGTATAGGCTAGTTCTTCCTTCACTTGGCTCCTCAAATAAAGCAAATCGCGATCGCTGCTTCTATGTAATTTTTCCCCACGGCATTTGTCGTCTTTCCTCGAGCTCACTACGAATTTACAACATACCTAGTCTCCCCATTACATAGGCGAACGTATAGAGCTCCATATAATCTAAACTGAACGGTGGGATCAAGCTGTCATGCAGTCAAGCCAAAATATGTGAAGGTTGCTCCGGTTTCCCTCTCCAACATCACAAAAATCGCCAGAGAAAACCCATGAATATGCTCACGTAAACTGATAGGGGCAGTTTGATATGAAGAAGGTCATGTAGTAAGTCTATAAAATACCACATATTAGAAATTTGTAGAGACAGCTAATGCTAATGGAAGGCCTTTCGAGCAGTTTTGTTTCAGGCTGCTTCTGAGAAAATTCGAGAGATGTTGGTTAAAGTCGCGTATCCAGAGTTCATTCTCGACAGCAAGAAATTGGATAACTACTATGACAACGTAAGCGCCATTGAAGGATTTAGAGAAGCTCTTGGCTGACCACACGAGAGCTATAAGTATCCTGAATCAACTTTTCCTAATGTGGTTCAACTGGTATTTGGACTGAAACCGAATGTTTCTGGTTTTGCAGCTGCAGAGCTTAATTTTTAGTTTTCCGTGAAAGAACGGGATTCGTACAGCCAGATGGTAGAGAAACTGTTACGATGGGAGATAGTATTCGATTTGAAGCGCCTTCTCGAACCTGTCGATCGAACTGAGTTTGACTTTAGTCCTGCTGAAGTCAACGCCTTCAACGAACCCGAATCCAACGCGATAGGTGTGTGTTCAAAATTGTCAGAGCTTGACTCTATTCTAGATTTCGGGAGCGCACTCTCTTACGTTCGTATTCCAGGACTTCCTGCCGCTGTTCTACAAGCGCCATTCTTCCATCAGTCTTTTCCGAGGTAAACATATATAGACTGACACTACGGAAAACGTTTTTAACTCGAGCGTGAGATACGGTAATAACCCTCACAATAGACAGGGCATAAGGCAAGGGAGTTGCTTGGAGCGCAGATAATTCTAGCGGGCTCAGAATGGCATCATTGTTGGAGCAAGGGCACAGCCACGGCTCTGATACGCTCCCCGTCACACGCCCCAGCAGAGGGTTCATGACTGTACTAACAGTCCTCATCATTGCGGACCGGTGGGGCGTGGCAGTGCGGCTGCGTTTGGTGCGGTTTGGCAAAGTCGTTCTGCACCAGTTTTTGAAGCGGGCAAGTGCATTACTGTATTATATCCTTCGTATTACTCGTTTTCTACCACTTTTTGTCGCATACGCGTTTCAACAAAAAGGCTTCAACAGTGTGCGCACTCCTTCTGGCTGACACGCCCCACCGGTCCGCAATGGTGAGGACTGTATATATCCATATACAGGGGAGGCCAAAAGAGTCACTTCGCCTTATTGACTTTCGAGACGCTATAAGTTACACTTTATCAAATTCTGATCGGACATTTTTACTACCATATTGATATATTACTTTTATTATTTATTTATTATTGATATTTTTTATTAGTTATTCATTATTGATATTTTTTATTATTGATATTTTACTACTATATTGATATACTATCACGACACTCCGCCACAGCCTTCTGGACGAGCGCCATCGAGAGATTCTGGCACGCGACCGCGATGTGGTGCCTGAGATCAGCGAGATAGTCGATTTCTCCGCCACCGTAGACCACCCTATTGAACTCCGCCCGAACTAGGTAATTGAGTGGGTTCAGGTCAGGGGACATACTTCAATATTACATCTTCTTCAGGTACGAAACGCCCTTCCATTCGAAGTAGGCGGGAGTTTTTCCAAAACCCTTCGATTCCATGTGGTGGCACCCAAACCTGTAGCAGCACAAGGTCTCCAAGAAGGTACGGGCGACCACATGTAGGGAGGATATTCTTCTCGAGTTACTTGATGTAACCGCCAGCGCTCACCTTCAGTCCGGGGTCCACGAAGAAAATATCGGTCTTTCCATTCCAGGTACGTCCGGTCCATACCCCGCGCCTTGGCGACTGCGGTGAAGATGATGTCCTAGACCGTAGCGACGTTGTCGGAGCTGCTCGATGTTGGAGGTCTTCCAGATTGAGAGTACTGGTCTCCAGGTAGCTATCCATGGGTGACTCCATACTAGAAGTTTCGCAGCTGTTTGGAGGTGACATGAGTTCCGAAGGTCTTCTCCAGTCAGGCTGCGACTGGAGATGACTTCATATTTTGGTGTACATGAAGGTGATGGGCGAGAGCCAGCTCCTGCTTATAGAGGAACATCTTGGGTATCCTTCCGCCCTGGTACTCGTATCCACGTCCTCTGTCTGGGCTGCAAAAACTTTGCTGATATGTGACTTGGTCAAAGTGACTTTTTTTTGGCCACCCCTGTATATGGGTGTGTCGCAGCCGACAGTGCAAATGTGCATCTCGGCATCAGTCTTACCGCCGTCTTTTGGCTCAAATTAGACGCAACATTTGAAAAACAATCGTTTGAAACAATATGTAGAGATTTCACAGAGCGATCAACTACGGAGGTCTTGGAGCTACGATTGGGCACGAAATCACTCACGGATTTGATGATCTAGGTAATGGTACATTCCTGCATTACTAACTTTACTCTCGAATGCATGCTTAGCCGATCATTTTCCATTGGAATTATTCCATTTCTCCATTCATTTCACTTTACGTCCTTCTTCCTTTTGTCCATCCATCAAACCAACGTTTTGAGGGCTTTTATATTAACTGATATCCGAAAACACAAATGAGTCACCTACCGCTCGCAGGTAACGGACTCAACGACACAAAGGTTATTAAATGCAGTGTCGAAAGAACATAGGGCCGAATGGGAGGTGTGCGTTGAAAACTGTCGGTTGTTTAGCTTGGAGAACGAAAGGCTCAAAGTAAAGTTTGATCATCGCTAGCTTAACTGAACATCGAACTATTGGACCTAACTTCATTTTACCAACCTAGGATTCGTCTAATTATTTCTATTCAATTTGGCTGTGAAGTTGACACAAGTGAAGTTGGAATCAGCTGCGAGCAGTGGGTGATGCGTTTATCCCTCCAACTGGGTGCCAAATATAATGAAACGGCCTTCAAAGCTTGACTTAATGCCGAATGTATTAGCGAACTCAAAATCTGATGATATGGCGCATTCTGAGGCTTTCAGGCTACTCAAAAGGGGCACTTTCCTGCCGACCTTTCCCATGTGCATAGCAACCACTTTTGTGTGCGAAGGGTCTTCTTCCGGATTACTGAAAAAAGAAACAGTTCGCCTCAACACCCGGGAATAATGTCATAAAGCTCCTAAGAATCAGAAATGCGAACAATGTATCGACCTCGTAGACACAGAAGTTAGCCTTCGCGTAGTTTCTCTGATATTCACCATTACTAATGAGTGCTAGGTAAGCAATTTGATGCGTTTGGTAACCTTCGCGATTGGTGGAACGCGAACACTACGCAAAAGTTCGGGAACGAGCACAGTGTATCATCGATCAATATGGGAGGATTGAGGTTCGTCAAGATCATAGCGCTGAAGAGATAGGCGCTTCAGTGTAATGAGTTGAAATTTTATAGGTGCCAGGTACTGCTCTAAATCTGAATGGTAAACTCACTCAGGGAGAGAACATTGCCGACAATGGAGGATTGAAGCTAGCATACAAGGTCAGTTCCTAGTAGCTTTGTACTGAAGAACTGACCACTAACGGGCCACCCTCACCGGCCCCTAATGCTAAGTTTTTGTCTTGACGTACTATCACTGCTTCCCTACTTCGCCCTGTCGATGATTGCTTCTTTATCACTATAATACGTCGTCTGCCAGTCGCTCAAAGTACGGATAGCCTAGCGGTCCAAAAAGTTCGACGATAGCTATATCAAAATAAGAACGGCTCCTGGTTCTATGAAGCAAGTTTCACACACACATTTTTTTGTTGGCTCTTATAACTCGTCGTTGGAGAAGATCGCTAAGGCGCTGCTTCTGCAGAAAATTGAGAGTTCAGCGGCTGAAGAGTTTCTGTCTTTACTGCTAGCGGACTTGGATTAATTGCATTCATTTATTGAGCCCATATCCTTTGCTTCTCTATCTACTACGTGGGCTGTGCTCACAGTGTAGTTGTAATGTGTGGCTCTTGTAAGCCTTTTCTGATCACTACGTCACTACCTATGAACAAACATCCAGGTGCGCGCTGCAGCGACTTCACCAATTCTATGTAGAAATGAACTCCCTTCTGTGACTACAACGCACAAATTCTTTTCAGGCTTACAGTATATGCCCTTCTCTTATCAGGTTTTACCAACTGCTGGCCACATACATACTGCTGCTGTTCTTGCAGCTATGAATTTGGTAACGCTTCCCCTTCAACTATCACTTCATTTTATCTCCACATATCACTTCCTGTCACCGACCAAAATTCTTTTTTCAAAAAATTTGCCCCCCCCCCTACTTTTTCGATCACTGTGACTCGTGACTTTTTGTTACACACACATAGACGAAATAGCGGGCCCTATACGGTGGGATAAACCTCCTTCTGCGAGGTCTCAGTCATTCTACATTACATCCAGTTTCATCATCATCATCCGTTCCATTCACTTTCAGTGCTTTTCTTATCCACTTTTTTTCTCTACTTTCTCTGCTACTTTTGTAATTTTCAATTTTTAACCAATTATGAGAAATGACAGCTCTCAAATTAGGAGAGCAAAGAGATCCCATCTCAAACGAAGCTTTTCCGGCTATGCATTCTTGTATGACGATTTTTTCGCAATTTTATCAAGTCTCTCCTTAATTTATGAATATTAGGCTTATAAGAAATATCTGGAGGTACACGGAAGAGAGAAGCGGATCAAAGGACTGGAAGAGTACGATAACGACAAAATGTTTTTCATTGGATATGCTACGGTAATTCATTATGGTGAGATCTTAACTGGACATCATCTCACTGTGTTGTGATTTTGTAGAGCTCTTGTGGCCACTCAACGCAAGATCAACTTATAGACCAGATTCTCACCGATCCTCATTCTCCAAATCGATATCGGTAAGCATGTTTGACTATTGAACCATTACAACCAATCAGGAAAATATCCCAGGAGGAAGTGGCAACCTGTTAGTAAATGTACCTCCACAAAGCGTTTTCGGACGTATCGTTCCTGAAATTCCTAAAATGACAGGATTATCAGCGGTAGCATTATGGAACTTATGAAAAAGGAGAAAGAAGGTCATGTTCAGACGAAGCAATATCCTTTGAAAAATCAACTCACTCATACTACCCCTGCTGTGTCCTGATCGCGGAATGGACTTTCATTTTAGAGGCGAGGTTCTACCAATCATCTTTTTCTCCGAAATCGCAGTGAACTCACAGGTTATTCAGCATTCGGATTGAATATAAGACTGTAATCAAGACCTGTGTCACTGGGCGCTTCGCTGAGTTTGCGCCTGAAGCTGCCCTTCAACTGAGCCATAGTATAGCGATCAATCAGAGAATACGCGATTCGATGCCTCCTCTCGTAGTCCCGATCTCGACCACAGAAGTGTCCACAATTTTCGGCGCCAGAGGTATTTGACACCGGACTGATAGTGGTGTAGGTGACAAATCAAAGGAGTAAAGCAGGCGAGGAAGCTGACAGAAGAAGGGTGATGGGTCGATGTAGCTCACAAAAATGAAATGTACAGGGGGGGGAAGACATTTAGACCGAGTCACATATCAGCAAAGTTTTCGCAGCCCAGACAGAGGACGTGGATACGAGTACCAGGGCGGAAGATACCCAAGATGTTCCTCGATAAGCAGGAGCTGGCCCTCACCTTCATGTACACCAAAATATGAAGTCATCTCCAGTCGCAGCCTGACTGGAGAAGACCTTTGGAATTCATGTCACCTCCAAACAGCTGCGAAACTTCTAGTATGGAGTCACCCACCTGGAGACCAGTACTCTCGATCTGGAAGACCTCCAACATCGAGCAGCTCCGTCAACGTCGCTACGGTCTAGGACATCATCTTCACCTCAGTCGCCAAGGCGCCAGTTGATGGTGGGGACCGGACGTACCTGGAATGGAAAGACCGATATTTTCTTCGTGGACCCCGGACTGAAGGTGAGCGCTGGCGGTTACATCGAGCAACTCGAGAAGAATATCCTCTCCACATGTCGTCGCCCGTACCTTCTTGGAAACTTTGTACTGCTACAGGATTGGGTGACACCACATGGAATCAAAGGGCGTTGGAAAAACTCTTGCCTACTTGGAATGGAAGGGCGTTGAGTACCTGAAGAAGGTGGAATATCTAAGCAGGTCACCTGACCTAAACCCCCTCAATTACCTGGTTCGGGCGGAGTTCAATAGGGTGGTCTACAGTGGCGGAGAAATCAACGATCTCGCTGAACTCAGGCACCCACTCACGGTCGCGTGGCAGAATCTCTCCGCTCCTCCAGAAGGCTGTGGCGGAGTATCATGATAGTATTTAATATGCTCTTTAATATGGTTGGTAGAAATGTCCGATCAGAATTTACTAAGTTGTAACTTTTAGGTCAAGGAAGGAAAAAGGCTTTTTTTTGTCCCCACACCCCCCCCCCTGTAACTGACATGATTACGCCCCCCCCCTTACAATGGATACGATTCTGCTTCTCATCTTTATGGTTCTAAGGCTACAGCCGGTAATATATTCGAAAGCACGTGAAATCTTCAATAGAATAACATTCGTACAAATTTTTGAGAAAATTTTCGGCAGTATAGAAAAGCTATCCGACTAGTAAAAAGATGTTCGCGAATGCATTTTGTAGCAACACCAAAGCCAGCCAACAGCAACTCCGAAAGTCACAAAGAAAAACTTCCAGCTTGGGTATTTCATTCTCGGAACGGCTTGCTGCATGTTATGGAGGTCCATGGGACTACGAAAGTGTAGCTCATTTTCGCTGAGCACCTCTGGAAAGGTCGATAGGGGGCGAGAGAGAAGTGCTAGAGTTCACGACGGAGTCGGAAGAAGAAGCTGTTCTAATCTTCGGATAAACGACGAGGCTGGTTTGGTACACGTTTCTGTTCGGACAAAGGTTTCCGACACCTTTAAACGCAATAAACTAAAGCGCAGGAATGCAAAACTTAGTAATTTAAGAAATTCGAGTCGTCATTCTATGGTCAGTCTTTGACGTTCCGAGAAGCGCGTAATGAAAGTGGCCGATGCACTTTTGTAGTCCCCATGATCCTCTGCAACATGTAGCAAACAGTTTTGGAAATGGGAGGAGACCTTCTGCCAAGCGACTTCTGAGTAACTCGATAGTGGAAAAAAGCGGAAAAAACATGCCAACTGCCCTAGATAGAACCCCTTTCGATCCCAGTTTGTACGTGCCCAGTTAACTCCATCTCCAACACTACGCCCTCATCCGCACAGCTGATTCCCCGATAAGAACTCTACGACCGCACAAATGACGACTTCCATACTTTTGTCCAGCAGTTTCGTTTTTCGCTGAGAAGGCGGGACTCGAAGGTGGAGTGGAGGCGGAGCGAGAAAATGAGGTGTTACTGGACCTATATTGCGCTATAGCGCCACTGCCTTACAATTTTTAGCTGCTGAGCCGGTACAATACTGCTTGTTGGGACCACACTACTCTACCTGCGCCATATTTTCAAATTCTGCCATTGACCATGCCTTTGAGGGTTAATATGGAAACAATCATACAGTAAAAAAACTAGAAGAAATTCAGGACGAGCCAAAAAATGGGATTTTCTTGTGTTTTAGCTCAACGGTGTAGCAACAGAACAAAGCCAGTACTTTGTTAGTTACCGATGCTTCACGCGATATCGGTATCGGTATGGGGATCACACCCCGGGTCGGCTGTCGGTGAAGTCAGGTTTTCTCACATTCAAAAGCCACTTAAATTCTAAGTGGGGATAGATGCGTGCCTTACCTTATCTAGTGACTAACCAGCGGCTTAAGCTTAGTCTTGCGAGCTATTTTGAACTTCCGAGCGCTTTTGATCCGACAAAATTCCTAGCTGGCCGTGCGGCGCATGAGCCGGAGTATGGAGATGGCACCTGGTGCCACTATACTCCAGCCCCGCTCCTTTTGTCTTTAGACTTATGTTTGCTCATGTGGAACTGAAGTTCACTTTCGGCCGCTCAACTCGTCATGTTCGAGTCTATGAAAGAAAAATCCAGGTAGAAGACCTGACCATGATCGATATAAGCAATACATTGCACATCCAAGGAATCATGGCGTCGCTTTGTAAACTGAAAAAGTCCAGATTCAGTAAAGCCTCCTAAAGCCTCCTCGCTCTGACACCCGTCGCTCGATGACTGTCCTTCCACTAAAAATCCCCGGACCCCGCGAATGCACATTGTGCATGAAGGCGTTCAATTGCAAATCTGCAGTCGTTTAAAGACTCTAGATTAAAGGAAGCAAAAACATAACACATGCAGAAGACTCCGGGACCCCCTGGCAGCTTCACTGTACGTGTTCTTCGGACCTGCTCGTTTAATGCCAGCAAAGCGACACTCGGAAGCCTCAAGCCCACTAGTTGCTTCTTCGCTGCAGGCGATAGAAAGTAGCCTTTGAGTTCCGATGGACGGAACCACAAGGGAGGTGTCGTAACTGCCACTCTTGAGGGCCGTAGCGCCTTCGTCATACACTGCAAAGCCGCCGAAGTGTTAGGCCGCGTTCATAGCTTGCGACCATGAAGAAATGCGGAAACTGCAGAAGTGCGGAATCTGCAGAAATGACGAAAAGCAATAGATACGTATCGATCTTGAAGAAATGCAGAAATGCGGAAATGCAGAAATGACGAAAAGCATTACATACGTATCGATCTGAAGAAATGCAGAAATGCCGAAAGTGAAGAAGTGCTGCAGAAATGCCGAAAGTGCGGAAAATCGATACGTATCGGTTGCTTTTCGTCATTTCTGCAGATTCCGCACTTCTGCAGTTTCCGCATTTCTTCAAATCGATACGTATCTAATGCTTTTCGTCATTTCTGCATTTCTTCATGGTCGCAAGCTATATGAACGCGGCCTTAGGCAGCGTTCAGGTCGCGCTTCGCAGCGCATCACGTATTATAGCGCTACAATTACAACGGCGCTCCAGAGCTATAGACGCGAACGCAGGGCCAGTCTCGAACGATATCACTGTCCGTGGCAGCCATTGAGCAATCTTAAAATCCTTTCTCCCATACTTTCTCGAAAAACAGCGTTCGCATACGGGAATCGGGCGCCGGCCGCCTGCTGCTGCGTTCGCGTCTCGACCTTTGGAGCTGTTGCGATTGTAGCGTCTGCGCGCGTTGCAGTGCATTACAACGCGTCGTCACGCGTCATAACGCGTTACAGTCTCGAGGACTGGGGGCTAGACTGCTTATACCAGGAAGAACTTACGAATTGGTTGAGCCGGAGACTGTCTCTGAAACAACGTACTGTTGACTCGATTCTTTTTTACTGTTGCCACATTCCAGTCCAGGTTCTCGAAGCTTTAAAGGACCGACGACATTCCTTCACGAATAAGTTCATCAGTAGAAATAGATCCCCACGGGCAACGGTTAGGACTCCATGAGAGGTCAGCCTGCCGCCCCGCAGTATTTTGGCTATGTGAGCGGCGTTTGCAAAGTCCATCAGTTTTCCAACAGTCTGCTTTATTACTTGCAGGTGTGAAAACTATGAAAGGAGTGGGCCCGATGTTCAACTTTAGTATAACAACGTCCATTTACATAGAAATAATATTTAGAGAATGTATCAGCAATCTACAAAAATTCATTTCAGGGTGAATCCTTCTTTTGCACTCAATTGTAAGGTATTGTAAGGGCCTAAGATTTGCGGCCAGACGGGGGTAGGTAGTATTAAAGAAATACAGCAATCCGTTGAATAAATACAGCTGCCATTCAAAAATATTGACGTCCCATTGAATATTCTGGTTTGGCAAAATGCCAAGCAGATTTGCGTGATGCCAGAACTATGTGAAGGGACCGGGATCTTAATCGCACGACTGTATGGGTCTCGTCCAATCACGGCAGCAATCGCCGCGCGCGGCGAGGCAACATGGCAGCCGTGACCTCTCGTGGAGTGTTAACCTACACCCGATCCCCGCCATTCTCTCACGAAAATAGAGTGAAAAATGTTGAAGTTCTACAGTAACTGTAACAAAAATCAGTCGGCTATGGGCATCTCTTCGTTGTTTCCGCTCCTACCAGTCTGTTGATACTGTGTCGCACAAAGTGGTTAGGACTTGTACAGAAACTGTTAGCATGGTTTTGGAGTGTCCGCCATTGTTCAGGATAACAATTTTAGTTCGGTAGAGGGTGAAAAGCTGTGATCGGTCGCCGTAATTTCCACAGAGTGGCGGGAGCTGCGGAGCCTTCCAGTTGATCTGCATGGCCATCTTAACTACGCACTCCTTTGCCATGGCGCTGCGCCTTTCCCTGGAGCAGGTTGATTGAGCCTGACCTATGGGATCTTTACACATGAGCAGCCCATTTTCAATGGAAACTGGCCCTATGTAGATCTTCTCCACTTTTTCCGCCCTATGTAGACCTTCTCCACTTTTTCCCTGTGCACTATTTCTAAAAAGTTATCAAAAGTGCAAGTGTGGTGCATGTCAGGTAATAAATTACCATTCTCGAACTGAGCAAACCAAACTCGCGCAGTCTTCTTCGCGAACAGTGTACATCTCCAAATCATAGTAGATCTGTGAACGGCTTGTTGAAGGTTTTAGAAATGATTACGATGGTTCGTGGGATTTCCTTTTACAACTGAAACCAGTACGGAGTTCAATTGTACAGGGGAGCGTCAAAATTTCATAGGGCAGACAAAACTATTTTGAATGCTGTCTCCAGTCAAAACCTTAACCTTGCGAAAACCAGCCGCTGTGAAAGCTAACAATCATAATCAACCAGATACCGCAATCTGACATTTTGCATCACTTAGTGTTCCTCCTCTTCTATTCCAAATTCACATGTATTTGTATTTGATGTGCAGCTGCCGTCATTTCCTGGTGAGCACTGTGGTATGGGTCAAAAAGCCAAAATGGAAATTGAGCACTTTTTCAGCAAACGCCGGTACTGCCTCCAATCGTCCCACTAACGTGCTAGAGCTGCGCAATGGGTTCCCTGTGCTCAGCGGACACTATGAAATAATGCCATTCATTAACCATCTCCATTGCCCTCAGGGATGCAGTGATTATTTTGTCTGGACTAGAAAGCCGCTCATCTTGTGACCTTGTAGTTGGAAGTCGCGGTTGGCGTTGCTGATGCTCATCCCAGCCTGTACTGTTCTGCCATTACTGCTGCTCATCTTTCCTAGAGGTCTTCTTTTGCCGCTTATCTGCAGGCTTCGCAAGCTCGGATGTCAACTGGTAGTTACCTACGGTTCCTTCTGCTCCACATTGTTAAATCAGCTCGAGAGGTTCTTTCAGTAAGGAAAAAAAGGGATTCACATATTTCCAACTTTGTCAGCAGAGTTCACTTGTGTAGCCCATGCTGCTTATATGAAGAGTGGTCAATAGGATCTCGAGAGCTTTTCATTTCAGATGAGCAACTAGCTGTAGCCTTCCCAGATTGCCAATGTTTATTAGGCCCACATTTCGGCTTCATCGCCTTTGCCAGAGAAGAGTGGAAAACAGATGGATTTGTTCTCTCAGACGACCTAACAAAAACTGAAGACTGTTTCAAGATACGGGTTAGCCATCTGACAATACAGATCGGTGAAAACGACTCGGCTCACCTTGATCTCCACTGCGGTGATGCGCGATCAAACCACCCAGGCTGTATCGCTTTGAATGAGTGCTGCCCCTCTACCCCTCCACCTCAACTTCAACCGTATGTGGATCAAAATCCACAAGGGTCGGAAAAGGAAGCGAGCTAGCTCGTTTAGGGACGGTTTTTTTTTCGAAGAAGCGCTGGCGCCGAAGCGTTCGCAGGCACCGGTAGCGCGACACACAACGTTCTTCAGGCAAAATAGGTATCATATTCGTGCTTCAGGAGTCAAATTACCCCTAGCGACGGCACTCTAGCGAAAGATTCTGAGTCAACACTCTGAGATTCTGAGTCAACTTCGGAAAAAGTTACTTAGTTAGGTTAGTGATGGCTGACTGGTAGCCAACAGCGACATTACGACTAGCCTACTAGTGATGACTAATCTTCGAGCCG